>JADIIU010000091.1:0-52610 GCA_027603945.1 Terramyces sp. JEL0728
TCCAGTCGCGGATATCGTCTCAATTATCGGATATTTTAACCAACAATTGTCTTTTTTATCATCACTAGTATGGAATGCCGTTAATATCGGATTGATTTTGCAAGAGTTGATTGTTCATTTATGGTTTTGTCACGAGATATCCAAGATCATCTCGTACACAAAATTAGAGATGGAAGAATATCTTTTAGAATGGGTTACAGAAAGAGATGAAAGCTTTGAAACAGAAATTCCCAGACAACTATGCCAGTTTCAACTAAAACGGTTTATAAAATAAAGGAATGGAATTACTAACAGAGCAGGAATTAGCGTCAGACCGGATCATTTTGCCAATGCATTCATCAATACTTGCAACAATATCTGGTGCCGCAACATTTACAATTAACATGGATGAAACTCGAGTTTATTTTGATCCAGAATCACGCAGGACATTTGCATTAAAGGATCGAAAAAAGTAGCTGTGGAAAAGACAAAATCGACTGCAAATGCTCAGTTTTACTAGCTGTATCTGGAAAGAAACTAGACCCTTAATCTCACACTCAAATTTACTCTCTGAGAGAATATGCACAATCCTATCTTAGCCTGTCTCCAAAAACAGCTATGAATGGTCGCGCAACAAATCCAATTAGACACCTGTCTCTTCCATTCTCCAAAACTGGTTTCTTTACCAATTTCTTTACAATAATGGTTTCCTCGTTACTTTCTCTTTGTTATTTTCCAAAACTTTTTTGATTCATTTGGATATGTAATAGTTATTGTCCCTCTCAACAACCGACCCACATATCTGATAAAACTCGCATGTTCTATACCAACAATTGCGATAGATAACTTTAATGAGTTTGCTGCATTTTTATATAATGCAGTTTACCGAGGGACTATTTACAACAAGTATTACGGTAGTAACACGAAATTATCTATTCTAAATTACGATATATGGATTAGGCACATTTTTCATCAGGAAAGGGAACTGCAAATATTAATGCCTTGTTACTGCTGCTTTGTGCTTTGCGATAAACTGAATTCAAGTGTCCCTTAGGCATGCTATCAAGTGTATTAACAGCTGTTTGATCTGGGGAGTGTTTTTAGTTTGTTAATCTGGAGCCCACGGCCCAATCGCCTCAATTTAGGCCACAGCACGAGACCTATAAATTTACATAAAAGCACGGGCTGGAATATTATAATTCAAATATAAATGGTAAATTTTGTTTAAAATGGAGTCTGTTATTGATGTGCTTGACAGCATTGCTGACACTTTTGTGGCTGAATTGAACAATCAACAAACCACTCTTAATGACTTGCTTTATACAAAAGAAATCACAGAGTCTCTTCATGTTAGTGCAAACGATCGAGCTGAATTCTATAAATTTAAGCCAACTGCCCACATTCCTGGAATCGGGCAAATGATATTAGAATATATGGAAAGGAATGTTCCACAGGATAAACTCGGTTCTATCAAATTGGTTTTGAAAAGCTTCAGCACTTCTTTGGGCATGGCCATTATTTCAGGAGGAATTGCGTTCAAACCATTCTTCGCCTTGCCATTATCTAAAAGGGAAAAAGTTCTCAATGCTCTACAAAAGAGCAAGTTTGCAGATCTTCGTTTGTTGTTTCGAGTTTTTAGATTAATTACTTTGATTCACTCATACGGGACTGTAGATGTTAAAGGGGTAAATAAATCTTGGAATGCGTTGAAATATGCAGGTCCGTCTAAAGAATTGCAAAAAAATACTGAACTAGCGAAAGAAATCTGGCGGCCAAAGTTTTTTGATATAATAGTGTGCAAGAATTGGAATATGATGTGGTTATTGTCGGATCTGGCGCAGGTGGAGGTGTTATGGCTTCTGAACTAAGCAAGATTGGGCACAAAGTTATCCTGCTGGAGAAAGGTTCCTATCGACATCCTTCTGAATTAAACTTGATAGAGTACAATTCTCTGACAGGATTTTATGAGCGAGAAGCAGGGTATTACTCTGAAGATGGGGGACTATTTGTCCTGGCAGGAAGTACTTGGGGCGGAGGTACATATGTGAATTGGTAAGTGACAATTAATTTTAGGTGTGCCTCTCTCGAATTGCCAACTATAGTCCGTCAGGAATGGGACTCTATATTTGGTCTTTGACATTTCACAACCAAAACATACCAAGATTCATTTGATTTTATTTCAAAGAGAATCGGTGTTTCCAAACCACAAAGATTAAATATTGCTAATCAGTTATTTTACGACGGATGCAAACATTTAGGTTACCATGTGGATGAAATTCCACAGAATATAGCAGGAAAGGAGCATGAATGTGGGCACTGTACTTTTGGGTGTCCTTCAGGCACTAAACAATCGTCTTCTGTTACATTTATCCAAGATGCTGCCAAAAATGGGTGCCATTTCATATCAGATATTAAAGTTGAAAAGGTTTTACACTCCAGTGGAAAAGCAACAGGTGTGCTTGCTTGTAAAGACGGTAAAAGTATTACTATTAAAGCAAAAAAAGTTGTCTTGTCTTGCGGATCCATGAATTCTCCGGTTGTTTTACTAAACTCGAAAATCAAAAATCTGTCTCCGCATGTAGGACAAAATTTGAGAATGCACCCAGTCAGCTTGATCTTTGGGGTATTTCCTGACAGAGACATCTTGCCGTACAAAGGGGGTATTATGACCACAATTTGCAATCAAGTTGCGGATTTGGATCAACTTTGGTATGGAGCAAGATTAGAAGTTCCTGCATCGCAACCCTCGCTGTACATTGGGACACAAGCATGGAATTCAGCCAGCGAGCACAAACAGCAGTTTTTGAATTGGCCACACACCGTCAGTTTAATTGCCCTCACCAGAGATAAAGACTCGTCTGGAAGCATTTACGTTGATAGTGAAAAGAATGGAAGGCTGCATTGGAAATTGGGAAAACATGACGCTAACGCACTGCTGAAGGCATTTGAAGCCGGTTTAGAGGTTCTTGTAGCTGCAGGTGCGAAAAAGGTATACACTGCCCAGATAGACGTTGAAGCTTTTGAAGTTACGCAATCGCCGGAAGATACTCTGAATTCTGAAGAATGGAAGAGATATTTGGAAAAGATTAAGCGGTCTGGCATTGATCCATCAAAGATGACTATATTTTCTGCCCATCAGATGAGTTCCTGCAGAATGAGTTCAAAGAGAGAATACGGCGTAGTGAAACCAACAGGAGAATCTTGGGATTTGGAAGGGTTGTACATCAGCGATGCCAGTGTATTTCCGACCGCCAGTGGTGTAAAGTAAATTTATCTTAACCAAGTCCAATGCTTACTGTATACGCTACAGCACATTCCATAGCTTAGTTTATGATAAAGGACATGAACGCAGAGTGAAATTATTTTCAATAAATCCCCATATTTTATCTAGCATATCTTGGACAAACCGGCATCGCCACCTTCCACAATTTGTCAAATACATCAGTCATATCCACAGGCAATGTCCCCTTTTGACAATCGGAAAAGTTTTCATTGGCTTGTTCAAATGATGATGCGCCAATTATCACAGCTAAGATCAATTGTTAAATTACCGTCTCCCAGTCTGCCGTCTAATAGTGAGTGGTTCATAATCCATCTATGCGCGGCTTCTACATATCGCATTCCATGTTTGTCACAAACAGCTTTGTATTCTTCTAGTACAGTGAAATATTCCGAGTTCCAATAGCGTTCTCGATATCTTTTACCTTGGATGGTATCGGGGGCGAATCTACCATCCGGTTCATCTTGCATTTTCAACTTACAAGCCAACAATCCACCACATAAAGGATTATATGCATAGAACCTAATATTTAATTTGCGCAAGCATGGGAATAATTCTGGTTCTACATCCCTCGTCAAGACACTGTATCGCCCTTGATAAACTGTAGGCAAAACAAAACCATTTGCTTGGCAGATTTTGTAAATCTCCATCACATTCCAAGCTGCATAATTCGACAATCCAAGCTCCTTGAAACATCCTTGTTGGTGCAATTCGTTGACTTTCTTCAAAGTATCTTCGAATGGCGTAGCATGATCGGGAGCATGTAAATAAAAGATATCGACATGTTTTGAACCTAGTGCATCCAGCGATTCCTTGAATTGGGTTTCCAGCAGAGCTGGCGAGTGCATTCCTGATTTAAATGGGAATGCTTTTGTCGCAAGGACGAATTCCTTTTGAACTTGCAATTCGCACAATACTTCTTCGGTATTGCCGTCGCAGTACATTCTTGCTGTATCTAGTTCGTTCCCGTAGGCTGAATACAACTTTAAAATATCCTTCATAACTTGACGATCGCTGATCCGTCCGCCATCTAATGTTTACTAAGGATTACCTCCGACGCCAAAAGTCATTGTTCCAAATACCAGTTTTGGTGTTTCCATTTTCTTGATTTTGTGAAAATGGATTTCAAGAAATTCCAGTTTGACTTGCTCAATGACGCCGGAATTGAAGAAAAGGTCTGATATTACTTACAAAGGTCGAAGTAAACCAGAGACATTTAATTGACAAAATTCTGGCCAGATATTCGAGTGAATTTACTATATATCGGGAGCTATTGCAAAATTCTAACGATGCTGGAGCTGAATCAGTGCAAATTAGATTCAACTTGGTACCGGAATCTAATAAATCATCCCAATTTTCACTCCCATGGATACATAAAAGTAGTGTGGAATCAGTGACTTATAAAAACAATGGAAAGGCGTTCAGCGAAGAGGATTTTGGAAGATTGAGGAAAATAGCAGAGGGGAATCCAGATGAACAGAAGGTTGGGTTTTTTGGTGTTGGGTTTTATTCTTTGTTTTCTATATGCGAAGAGCCGTTTGTCGTTTCTGGTGAGCAAACCATGGGATTCTTATGGAAAAAGGATATGCTCTACACCAAGAGAGGGGCAGTGCCAGATGAAATGGTGACTCCATGGACCGCATTCTATTTGCCTGCTCGAGAGCCGTTCCCTTTACCAAATATGACCACTTTTGCAAAATTTTTGGTTACTTCATTGGCATTTTCTACCAATATTGTAAACGTAAATGTTTTTGTCAACGATAGTCTTAAATTGTGCTGTAAAAGGAGAGGCGCGCAACCAAAAATAGTCGAATGGGAGCCAAAAGCTTACAATTTGCACTCTCCCCAAAAGCTGTTTCATTTGAGGGATATTCACGTATCTCAAATCCAGGTAGACACATCTAATTGTAGATGGATTTAGATGTAATTGACCAAAAGCACGAAAATTTCACTGTATTTATGAAAATAGTATCTGGAGATGTGGATGTCAAAATTGGCAAGAAATTCGCAGATGAAATGCTTCGTACCACCAAGAAGCTTCCTCCAAAATCTACTACGATCAAGTTACTCTACTCTAATTTTGAAGAGTATGACTCTACACTGCAGGCCAGTAAAGGCAGTAATGGTATATTTGAAGACTTGATTCTTTCTCCTGGAAAACAGGGAAAGGTGTTTATAGGATTCCCAACTTTTCAGACTACAGGTTGTTGCGCGCACTTTGCTGGGCATTTTATCCCGACAGTCGAGAGGGAATCTATTGATTTTGTTGATAAAGTCCTAAAATTGTGGAACTCTGACTTACTAGCAGTCGGTGGAACGCTAACCAGAATTTGCAACGATTTTGAAGTCAGTCAAATCCAAATGCTATTGGGAAACATGTCCCTGGATGCACAAAGGTAGATTCAAATTAATATAGCTCTGCATGGTTTTGCAATAAAGCAGGGCATTTGCTAAACACGTTTAATTTCCAGCAATCAACACCATCCAGCCATGTCGGGTGGACGATTGGCAACAATTACCTTGAGTGCACAAGAAACCCAATCCAAATTCTCTCCACGACTGGCAAATTTCATGCTCTGAACAACGTTAGACTGCCCCCAGAGGCAGATCTTAAAAGCTTCCTTAAATTTACACCCATTATTCCAGAAGAGCTGTATATGCAGTGTGCCGATTTTGTCCAAAAATACAAACAGTTGGGTATATTGGTCCAAGTTTCAATTCCCGATGTGCTTTTGGAAATCCAACAACGAAGTTTGGGAGAGCAGGAAATGATTGGCTTTATGAAATGGTGGATTTCTCAGGGAAAATCAGGAAATTTAAACCAACAGCACATTCAGGTATTAAAAAAGCATATACAGTATTCAAACGGGGGTGAGGTGATGGCCTTAGGTTCGAGAGATAAGGTTCCATCTTCAAGGTTCGCGCCTAAGCAGTTTCCAAACAGTTGTATTCCATTAGAAATTACACACAGGTTTAATATGACAGATTTAGCAGGGTTCTTTTGGAATTGGCAGGAACTGACAATGAAGGAATGGGTGTCCTACATCGCAACTACAAAGGAATTTACAGAGGATCCTGTGTTTTCTGAAAAAGCTTTAGCAACAGTTTCAAAGAATTTTGGAAATGTTTCTTCAGCCGACAAGGCTTTTATAGTATCTATTATTTCTGGGAAAAAATGTATTCCTACAGACCAAGGGCTAGTTTTACCGGCTGATGCGTATTTTTCTAATGTTTCTCTTTTCCAAGATCTGCCAAAAGTCAAGTTTGCGCACAAGAAATCAATCTCTGAAGAATTTTTAAAGTTACTTGGCGTTCGCCAACATGTTGATCTCCAACTGGTATTTGACAGGATTATCGACCTTGATTGGGACCAGACACAGTTGATCAAATATTTGGGGTCAATTCAAGACAAAATGACGGAAAAAGATGTCCAAACTCTCAAAAATACACCATTATTTTTAGCAGAGAACCTTTCCACCAACGACAGGATGCTTGCATCGTCTTTATACGCTCCAAATGACAAATTTAAGAGCTTTGGATTGCCGGTGTTGCATTGGGCATTAAAGTGGAAATATTTTTCTGATGAAGGTGCTTGTTATTAACCAAAGCCAATTTTATGAAGCGAATTGGATTAAAAACCTCCATCCCTTTGAACGACCTACTACTTTTCATTTCACAAAAGTCTGGATCTGAGAGAATTCAGCTGGTCAGATATTTAGTGGACAACATGGAAGAAGAATATCAACAGGTGTACAAACCAGACAATATCAGCATACAGTTTTTGCCTTGTCAAAATAGTGACAGCCTCGCAACCCCTACCGAATGCTTCACTGATCCAAAAGTCCAACTAATGGGGTTCCAAGTAATAGATAAATCACTTTCGACATTTAGTTCAAAGCTAGGGGTAGAACCCTCTCCAAACGGGAATCTATTGATTGAACGCTTGAAGACAAACTTGCCTACTTTGGAAAATGCTGGGTTGATATTGGATTTTTTATCAACGAGACAATCTTCTTTTAGCGGGTCAAATTGGAAAGTATTGTGGTCTTTGAAATTTATTCCAGTTAAAACAGTAGATGGATTCTTTTATGCAGCTCCAACGCAGGTATATTTAAAACCGGACGACCAATCTACTGTGCAATATGCTGGTATATTTCACTACGTAAGTTTTGGCATCTCTGCCGATGCGTTCTTGCGCGCATGTGGAATGAAAGAACAGCCATCACCCATTGAAATTGCAGCTAATCTAATTCAAAATCCAGACAGATTTCTGGAAAACTTGAACAATAATCATTCATCGTACTTGGAAATTATCCGAATTTTGGCAACGAACATTACGACTATGCAACAGCATTCTCAAATGTATAAACTAATGAAAAGATCCGCATTTTTACCAGCTTTTCAATACGACGATAAAGGGAGTTCAAATAATTTCCAACTCGCATCTGCAAACGATATATATTTAATTGATGATACGATCTTGGCCCAGCTGTTCCAACCTCTCGGGTACTGCTTGTTTAATTTAGTGCTCCAATGGAAGAGATTTTAGAACGATTCTATGCCGATTTAGGTTCCGATTGGCTTTCTAGGAATGTCAAAGAAAGTTATTCACCAGTTGGCGCTTTGAAAACCACACAAACGTCAATTGATTTGCAAAACACTATTCTGGAAAGATCGCCAATATTGTTCTATGACGGGCACCACATGCGACCTGAAAACGAATTAAACAGGAATTCGGCTGCTTTGATAAAAGCTATCAAAGTCCTGGAAATTCCCCAAATCAACATAGTGAGGGTCTTTAAAAATTCAAGAAAAATGCAAGAAACTACAGCTTGTTTTGTCAACTTAAATGGAGAAACTATACTAGCAGTAACAGAACAATTTGACTATTTTGACGTTGCTCGGTAATTCTAAAGTAAACATAGTGTAATTGGAGGGATGATTTTAAAGAAGCCAAGGTTAAGCGATTCATTGCTAATCTCTACGTTTCTTTCAACTTCGCTGCGAAACCTAAACCTCAAAGGATTCCCAGTTGATAGAATTCTGAACCTGAAAAGTAAACCAAAAGATGCAGAACTTGTTCAGTCGCCAAGTAACCAAACTCCAAGCAAAGTAGATCCCCCAAATCTTCATGTACCAGATATCACACCAAAGAAAGAAATCCAGACCCCACAAAGGAAAGTATCCAAGGATTTCTTTGGCATGGTAAAGCAATTTACGAAAAGTCTTGGAATCTCAGATTCGTTTGACAGTTTAAACACTTCCTCAGAAAGTGTAAACGAAACAAAAATGGATAAAGTTGCGAAAAAACCTCCAATTTCCAAGGACCAACGAGTAGAGTTGGCCAAGCAGTTGGAATTATCAATAGCCGCAGTGAAGAATTCGAATGAATCAAACTTTAAGGCGAAATTCCCTTCCATAACAAACGGACCGCCAGTCATTCACTTGTGTAATGTATTAACAGATCAGGAGCTGTCGCTTGTTACTACAGTTGATTCAATTCCCATCTTTGTGGAAAAAAAAGTGTCTGAAGAAGGTAATAGAATTATCAGCAGCAATACGGAGGGCATTTCGAGATTTGGAAAAGTTCTCTTATTTATTTCAAAATGCTTCAATTTGCCGGACAATGCAGTGCACATCTATCTGGATAGCGATGGATCTACAATCGCCTTTAATAGAAACAAAACTTTGTTCTTTAACCTGCGGTATTACCTTGCGTGGCAATATGATACGGGCCTGCAAGGATACAATCTGAAGCTGGAAAACCCAAATACGATCTACTATTGGTTTATGACATTCTGTCACGAACTGGCTCACAATTTCCATGGTCCTCACGATTCTACCCATGAATATTGGATGAGCTCGTTTGCTGAGCAATATCTTGGCCGACTTGTTCAAAACATGGGCAATATGTAATTTTATGTAATAAACTAAACTCAACAACGGGCCATGCTTGGAAAGTTTCTTAATTTTTTTTGATGTTGAACGACATTCAAGTTGATAATGAAAACGGGAGGATCTCAATCAAAGGCTGGGAAATCAAAACGAATAAGAAGCCTATTTTAAATTCCAAAGAATTATCCGAGTAACTGGGTATTAACTAGTTTATCAAAATCAATTCAAATCCCATTCCCAGAAATGTTTTTTGGCAACAACAGTCTGGAAATTACTGCACCAAATAAACAAACGATTTCATTCAATGCCGTCGATGCGTTAAAAATGGTCGATGATTCCAAAGAATCTGCTGATAGATTTAAAGTCGCAATTGCAGAAAAGTGGACAAATGCCAGCATGAAAAATCACACCGAAATCAAGGATATAGTAAATCCATATGATTGGACATTCACTACTTTTTATAAAGGGACTTGCGATGACTTGTTTGCCAAAGGATCAGTAGGAATTGATATCGAAAAGCTCACTGTTCCAGATCCTATATTGTTTTATGATGAAGTACTCTTGTTTGAGGATGAACTTGGAGACAACGGCACTTCCATCTTATCAATCAAAGTGGTAACTGAATTTTTAATGAATGCGGGTAATGGCCAAGAATTTTTTAGTATTGTTGAGGCAGTTTGTGCGAGTAGATGGGGTAGTCGCGATGGTCATTGATACCAGAATATACCATGAATTTGGGCAAAAAGTGCTTGTTAGAGATTTCCAACACAAGGTGATTTCACACCCTGATCAAGTCGCTGTATTATCTTGCTAACCTAGAAACTACCATTCACTGCCCAAGGACCAGATCTGGCTCAATTAGCAAATATCAACTGGGTTGCAAATGCAATGACTGAGAAGCACTTGATTACCCATGAGCTGGAGAATTATTTGATTGTATAAGATTTACAGCAGTATTCATGCAAAATGGAACGCTTTATGTTTACCTCTTATTCCAAAATGTGTTCTACCAACATTCATGAGTTTAGCAATTTTCCAACTTGGCGAGACTGTGCCAGTCAAACACGAGGCTGGCAGTCTGTTGTGCAGTTTGGTACTCTTGGGTTGTGTTGCATTTTGCATGAATACTGCTGTAATAAACGCAATGTCCAAAGATTTTTGTCCAACTTTTTTCCATCCAATATCATCATTGATTAATCTTACAATGCCACCATCACAGGAGGATGCAGATCTTGCATTAGCGTTATTATTAGCTCAAGAGGATGGATACGATTATTACGAAGCAGACTATGACAGATTCGATAATGAACCAGGACAGAGACAAACAGATGATGATTTCATGCCAATGAGAAAAAAGAAGAAGATTAAATGTATAATTGAATTAAATAAGCCGAGGAAAAGGAAGTGAAAATTAAACCTCCCAAAGTTTTGAAAACTGTAACTGAAGGGATGAACACAGGGAAATTCACCGAGGAGGAAGTTGTAAAGTTTAAGGAGGGATTGGAATTGTATGGAAGGGATTGGCTCAAAGTAATTGTGTTTTTACTTAGCTTACTGAGCATGTAAAGACGAGAGATCCCAATGCAATTAGGAGCCATGCACAAAAATATTTCATTAAAATGTTTAGAGATAGCATACCTTTACCTGCCAGAGTAATTATTCGCTGATCAAGGTGTTGGAATCTGGTAGAGGATACACTTTGAGTGGAAAGGAATTGGATCCTGATTCTGCAGCAGCAAAGCCGTACATGAAAGCAAGGAGAAATACTGACGCTTTGCCAGTTCAAACAATCAAAACAGAGTCAATCAAGATCACCATTAAACCGAATGCCGAAGCACCTCTTGTTGTGACGGAAATGTATTTGATTTTGACGATAGGATACCCTCCGCAATTCCAGCTATATCACTGGAAAAAAAGGCTAAAAAGAAAAAATCACCTCCTAAAAAGGTCAAGGAGGAGTTTATTGAAGATTCATCTGGGATCAGGACAGAGTATGCCATGAGCAGACCTGTCAGACAGCGCAAAAAGATTGAAATGGACCCGATTGCTACTGCATTATTTGCTCGGCCGGATAGGCATGTAATGATCCCTTGTGAAAGATACACAGGGGAGCCTGGGAGTGGTTTGGTGGGTTCGCAGCCGTTCAAAATTCTAATGCATACTTCAGCGTTGATAATAATGGATTTGCATGCGCATCTAACGTCGACAGAAGTGATCGGATTCCTTGCTGGACAGTGGCACGGTGAAACGAAAAGTACTTTATGATTAATTAGCTCTCGAAATCAAACTAGCATTGCCTTGCAAATCGATTGAGCAGGAACACGTTGAAGACTTTGATGATAGACATTACAATGTAGAGTTGGATCCAGCAAGCGAGATTTCAACCCGAGAATTTGTGGCCGAAAAAGGTCTGAGTATAGTAGGGTGGTAATTCATTTTTTATGATAGGTTTCACAGTCACGTTAGTTTTAATTAACATACAGCCCACTTTTGCTCCTGACCCTTCTTTGATTGATTTATATAACCAGAGAAATTACCAAGGTTTATTTAGAACAAACACAAACCAAGATGACATTGCCATTGACTCTGTCGAGCCATTTGTTGGTGCTATCGTCGGTAAAAATAGCTAAATCAGCTCCATACGATCCTAAATTACCAAAATCAGTTTCAGCAATAAATTGGTTCTACGTTGGCAATAGAGAGGAGGACAAGAACAAACCAAAGCACCTTACCTATGATTCGAGCCCGACAATCTCTATCGTTTCCGAACTAGAGATTATTGTAAATATTTCTTTACCTAGAAACAATTGTTGCGCGAATGTGGACAAAGAAAGGATAGAGTGGACTTCAAGTCTAACTGGAGAAGAGATAGATGGGAATCAAAGCTGGACAAACTCAAATCAAGCATATCTTCGCATTTTGGAAATTTAACTTGCATTGACGGATGTACTGCTGAAGAATTGCTAAACACGTTAGAAAGTGAACTATCAGATTGGACTTTACCTTCTGCGCCAGATAATATTATTCGGACAGTGGAAGAGTGAAATACAATATATTCTAAAATTCAATCTTTATTTGCAAGAATCAAGGTTTAATTTGAACGTTAACACTTTGTCCTAGAATGTTACCTGCAGGAGAGTATTCACAGACGGTGGTTTGCTTAGTTTGTCCGCCTGCTTGGTACTTGGCAGCTGCACATCCCATAGAAGTAGTAGTAGGCCATAACAATTGAGTAAAGTGGCCGTAAGATTCAAAGTTTCCTTGTCCGATTGGTTCACCACTGTAGTTTGGGAATTCATCGAACCAGCTCTTGACAGCGTCAGCGCAAGTGAACAAACCGCCAGTACTTTGGAACAAGTTTTCACCATAACCAGAACCAGAGTGGGAAAACGAATTGGTGGATGCCAATTTATTTGCCCAGTTTTGAGCAAATGCTTCCAAGTTGGAATCCCAAGTCAATGGGGCATATCCAACCAATTGACGGTACTGGTTGTGCATTTGAGTACAATCTGCTTGGAAGTTGCCAGTGTTTGCCAAAGGAAGATTTTGGGAGACAAATGCGCAAGCTGCTTTAGCGTTATCGACAAGATTAGCAGGGATTTGTAATCCAGCAATTACATACGGGGCAGCAGCAACAGTTTGTTTGACAGCCGCAGCAACTGGAGCAACAAAAGATTTTGGAGCTTGGACAGTAGCTGGCTTTGCGATTACTTTAGCTGGAGCAGCAGTTGCCTTGGGTCTTGGTGCAACCGTTGTTGTCTTCACAGCGGCAGTTGGTTTTGCAATGGTAGCAGGAACAGGGAGAGTGGTAGGGACTGGGATCTGGTTGTACAATGGGTTTTGCTTGCAGACTCTTCTTTTCTTCAAACTGTCCGAGTTTGAATTTACCTGTGCAGATACAAGAGATAAAAGGACAAGAGAATTTAGTACAGAGAATTGCATTTAATCTAATTTAATTTACACTTTCTGGTGTCGCTTTGTGTTATATAAGATGGGGACGAAGGCGTCCAAGGCTCATCGTGGCGATGCAAGCAACCACATTAAATTAAATTAAGAATGCAATAGCAACCTTCGGAAGCCAAGATAATAAATTCCCAAAGGAGACGTCCACCCATTGTAGTGAACTCTGCTCTTTTAAAAAAAGTCCCGTAATTTGCACGTCTGGACATTGAGGCGCCGTCAATTGTTTCAACATCAGTCAAGGAAGTGAAACGGCCACAAAGGTAACAAATACTATGTTGTACTCAAAGATGATTGCCAGTGTCCGATGTAGAGGCAGCCATTCAATAAATAGCAGATATTATGCATACCCAAACGAGCATACAAAAGAGGATTCAAATGGCAAATAAACACAGCTTGATATAATTCTGGACTGCATCAAGCAAGAAGCACTGAAAGCACTGAAAGCGCTGATTACTGACCGGGAGGCTTTGAATCCAAATTTTACCCAATACTTTAATTTTCAGATCGCATCCTTATTTCTATTGGTTCTTAACGGCAAATTTGTTTCTCCGACACAGCCTGCAATAAAATATTTTTGGCTTTCATCGAAAAATGTTTAAATCGTGTCGGAATATAAAAGTGAGGAATACTAGAATCCGCTATTCCCTCGGGTTAACACAATTTAATTATCAACCGCAACATCAATTCTGGACGTCTCCCAAGGTTAATTCAAAGGCAGACGGAAATCAAGCTGATGTAAAAATCCTAAAGCAGGAATCAAAAATTGAAATTGCATTGCGTGAAGCCAAGGACGAAGTGATAGAGCAGCAACTCAAGCAGCAAAGCCCAGCACCAGAAACCCCTGTACCAATCAAAAAGACCTTGTGGGAGAAAGTCAAAGAGGAAGCTTCACACTACTGGCATGGTTTAAAGTTGCTTGGTACAGAAACTTCCATTTCTAGCAGATTATTAATCAAAGTGCTAAAAGGAAATACTTTGAGCAGAAGAGAATACCGCCAGGTAAATAGTATTTTAATTTAGTTGCAACGTACCGTTGGAGACTTGCTTCGCTTAGTACCTTTCATAATCATGATCGGAATTCCGTTTTTGGAATTTGCCCTACCAATACTGCTGCGATTTTTCCCAAATATGCTTCCTTCTACTTTTGAAAGTAAATTCCAGGAAGTGACGATTGATTTAATATTAGGAAGAAAAGAAAAAGAATCTGTTAAAAATTAGAATTCAAATGGCAAAGTTTTTGCAGGAAACAGTGGGTGAAGTAGCGCTATCTGGAACAGGAAAGGCTGACGCAGCTAAAGAATTTAATGAGATTTTCAATAGAGTATTTGGAATATAACAATAGTGCCGAATTAGCGGAACATTAGCACCAACTGAAGATATTTTACGAGTTGCCAGAAAATTCCAGGATGAATTGACCTTGAACAATCTTTCAAGACCGCAATTAGTTAGCATGGCAAGATATATGAACCTTAACGCTTTTGGAACAGACACATTTTTGAGACACAATATTGAAAGAAACTTAAATCAATTGAAATTGGACGACCAAATGATTGTCAAGGAAGGGCCAGAGAATTTGAGCATTCCGGAACTCCAACAAGCTTGCTCCGCTAGAGGCATTGTGACTGTTGGCGTTTCACCTGCAAGAATGCGCTCCGAACTACAGCAATGGCTGGATTTACATTTAGTTCACAAGATCCCATCTTCACTGTTACTTTTGTCCCATGCATTCCAGACTATTTCCAGACCGTTAACACCAAGCGGAGATGTTCTAGAATCCAAAGTGGAAGCTCTCCAAGCTACCCTTTCCTCTCTTCCTCAAACTGTCGTTAATGAAACTCAACTTAAAGTTTCTGAACAGGAGGGTGTGGCTACATATAAGCAGAAGTTGGAAGTAATCAAGGAGCAAGAAGAATTGATTGCAGAAGAATTGGAACAAGATGCAGTACAATATTATTAACTGAAGGCACAAGCTGCAGTTAAAAAGGCCAAAGAAGACGAATTGGCCGCAAAGAAAGCAAAGGAGCTTGAGGCAAAAGAAGAGCCACCAGTTCAAGCCAAACAAGATGAGGTTAAACCCGAAGCTCCTGAAGTTAAACCTGCTCCTCCAATCGAAGCTGCCCCAGAAAAGGTATTTCTTGTATAACATAGCCAAACTCAAAAGAGCCAGAAAAGGCTGAAGAAGAGGTGTTATCTGAGACGGAAGTAAAGAAGTTGGCTGAAGCTCTTAAAACAATGACAAAAGAGTCTGCATTAGAAGATGTCAAGCAGGATTTGGATGTGCTAAAGGAAGATCGCCAAGAATTCATTGAAGTATTTTCATTTAACATCAGGATGTAGAGGAATTGAAACAAGTAACTCAAAAAGAAACCAACAGATCAACTGATCGATTGGGCAGCAGAGTTGACAAGATGATTACCAATATTGAAGCTGAGCTCACAAAATACGATAGCGAAATTGGTTCCAAGCTCAATCTCATAAAACCTAACCTCGAAGGTCAAATTGCAATTCAAGATCTTGAAGAAGCGCTCCGAATAATCCAATCTAACCCAAATGACTCTAGAATATCCAAAATAGTTACAAAACTTGACAAAGATGGTGACGGTCTTGTTACAATGAATGAAATTCTGGCATTAGCGGAGGCTGCTGAAAAAGAAGGCCATGGTGAAATTTTAAAAGAAGAAAAGAAGGGTGATTCAAAATAATTTATAAAATCGCATTAAATTTAAATTTGTGCTGCTGCTTCATGATTTAGTTCAATTGTAGCTACCAATCAAGTTAATATTGAATCCGTTAAATACAGTGTTTATTTACATTCTATATAGTCATATTCCCCAGCTATTTCTGTACACTTGTATTTTCCACACAGCTCCCTAAACACCAGAATTATTTCAATATTCTCTTTCTTCTTTCTTTTGGTCCAAACTTGCCCATTCATTAACGAAAAGAATCTCTTGAAAACAAGCGAAGCTTCATAATACTTTTTGTTCTTCATCAATATTTCCATATAAATAAAACAATCCTTCCAAGCAAATACTCTCTCTGTATTTCTGAATTGCGGAATAAACAAATCCCATAATCTTGTCGCCAAATGTTCCATTTCAAACTCATCAAGTTTCGTAAACATCAGGCTGTAATCATCTAAATTTTTAATACTAGCGTTTCCAATCAATAATTCTAGTATTTCCCTTGAGCAATTGTTCAAAAGTATCGAGTATGCTGATAAAGGTATTCTTAACCCGAGTGAATGCAGAAATGAACAAATTTCACAGATTAATAGAGGTGGTAGTCCATCAATCAATAAATCAGATATTTGAAATGTTAGGCTAGGGGCTGATTGTGTGAATGTGATCATGCGGATAATAATCGGGATTTGATCCATGATTTCTTTCAATTTCATATCTTGGATAATAATTTCCATCAAATTCTTTGTTTTCCTTTTTTCCAAATTCCATCTTGTAATTTGCACAAACACATCTACCTGCAGCAGCTTACATGCGCTGTATATACATTCATAATCCAGCTTACTAGGGTATCTGTTAATCATTTTTAAATCTCTAATCAAGTAGCCAATTTTATCCATATCCGGCTGGTTTTTGATGTGTTCAAACAATAATGAAAAGACACTGGTTGGTATTTTATGGAGATCATGTTCATGTGTGACACATTGATAGTATCTCCATATTTCATCTGTTTTGGTATTTGAAAGTAGCATTGATTCAAGTGTTTGAATGCTAAATTGAGGTTTGTAATTAATTATAACGTCATTGTACATACTTCCCATGTAAGACTGGTTTACCAGGATTATTCCGTGTGTGTATCTCTTTGTTGCCCTCAGTATTTTAAGGATCCTCATTTGATTGAAAAAAATATGAAAAAAACTTGTGGTTAGCGAAACTAAAATATATTATCCATGTCTTGATGATAGAGAGCCATTTCATTGACGTGCTGCAACAACAATTGCTGTTTCTCCAAATCCGTTTCTCCAATTCTTTCCAGCAATTCAAACAAAATATCAGATAAATCATCGGGAATACCAGGTCCATGCAACAGTAATTGAGTTACCAAATCTGTAAATACTGTCATTGAATTTCTAGAATTGATAGAAAGGAGCAACCATCTCCATGATTTTCCATGTTTTTGTAATCCAGATAATTGCCATACCCGCAAAGTCTCTGACGGGGAATCAATTCCAATTAATCCATCCAGCAATTCTATAAACATCTCTTTTTCGCTAATTAAACTGGATATTGCTTGTAAAGTATGAAAATCATTTGCACTGGAACAGTATTTGATAAAGAGCGAAATCATTCTCTTGTTTTTAGTGCTCATGGGCCATAGCTCCGTCGACACCAGTTTATCAGCCTTTAACTGCAACAATCTGCGGATATTTTGAGAGTAAATTTTGAATTGATTGATTTTGATGAATTCTACTGCTTCTATTGGATCAGTATACAACGAAAGCGCATGATTCAATGTTTCTTCGCTGACTCTAATATTCATTCTTTTCAGTATTGAAATAAACTCTAGAGATTTTGACAACACATCGCTGTGCATGGTTCCCAAAATCTTTTTTTGAATTGCAGTTGATGAAAGCATGTGGTAATTATGACAGGTGTTGATCAAATCAATCCCGCCAGTCCTGAAATATTCAATAAACAAAAGAAAAAACGACACTGACGGCTGGTATTCAGTCAATACAAGCTTGAACAAATCTTGGGGATCTTGTTTTAGTATCATTGTTGTTTCAAGGACCAATAAAATCTCGGACAGCGATGGTTTTGAAAAGCATTCAAATCTAATCTTTTCCAAAATCCTCTGCATCTCTTGTAGATTTTCCATACTGGCTTCATTTCTGTATTTATATAATAAAGAAGAATAATATTTTCTGGTTTTTGGAATCTTTAATTCCGATTGCAACTGCAAAATGTCCCTTATTTCCAGTTTGTCGAATGCCATATAAAATGGTTTCGAATCTCCTTTTTGGTGATAATTTAAAACACATTTCATGATTAATGTCTTGTCATTTTTGGGCAGAGCAATAAAGTTCTGGTACTTGTTTTCCGTCTGTTTCCCTTGTTTTTTAATTGAATTTGGTTTACTTTTCTAATATCAACAAGAATTACCTTGAAGATTAATTCAAATTTCCTAACGGGTTTGAGCTCTACTTCCTGGTGAAATGGATAAACGAATCTGCTGCTGTGTTGAATCCAGAATGGAAATTCTCTTTTTGGTTTAATTGGGAATCTAGTATCTTTTAAATGGTAGGCAGGAATATATTCTGATATGTGAATTCCTCTTTTCAGAGTGTGAATTCTAATTCTTGATTGAAATCTCATTTGAAAAAAAAATGGAATTGCTGTTCCTTTTTGTCTCATTTGTATTATATTTTTACATTGGATTTAAAGCAATAATCCACATTTCATTTGGATCAAAACCTACTTTGTTTACCAGGTATTTGGCTACTGACTTTAGGTAAATTGCAAGTTCATCTAGGTTATTGAGCAGCTAATCTCTAGGTAACTAATACTTTATGTCTAGGTAATTAAAGGCTAACATCGAGGTAATCAAAGGCTAACATCGAGGTAATCAAAGGCTAACATCGAGGTAATCAAAGGCTAACACCAAGGTAATCGAGGAATAACTCGCAAGGTTAATATTTTCAAATGTATGGTCAAATTCAATATCATTATTATCACTGGTACTGCTGGAGATTTTATTTAATCAAACAAATGATAGAATGTTTTACTGGAAGTTTCAATTGTATCTAATGTTACTAAATGTACTGCTGATCCTACCATTTTACCAAATACTACTGTTTCTAAACAGGACATTCAATCAATTTCTCATAAAGCATAGGATAGTGATTTCTGGAAGTGGCAGCATTGTGTTTGTATTTGGATTATACTTTTTCACCTGGTCAAATTCAAATACGGTACTGGGATCGTTGATAGGAAGAGTTGGATTAGTTGGTGTTACCGTAATGGCAATATTATCTGGATTTGCAGCAGTGAATTCGCCTTATTCAAACTTAGCAGTATTTCTCCGGCCAGTTTCCGAGGGAGATTTGAAACGCCAGGAACAACTCTTGATCTCAGCATTGGAATCACTTATCACAAGCAAAAAGAACAATACGAGTGATATACAGGCAAAAGAAATGTTTTTGAATCAAATGTTTGTGGATTACGATAATTTGCTGGTAGATAGAGAGAAGAGTTTGTTGGCAACATCGTGGAGAGGAATCTACACAAACTTGCTTGGATATTTCTTTTCTTTTTACTGCATCTACAAAGTATTTACTTCGATGATTAATTTGATCTTCAATAGAAGTAATGGCAAAGATATTGTTACGAGAATATTGAATATTATGGTTCATTGGGTTGGATTGGATCTGGATCTCGAGTTTTGGTCTGCTCAGCTATCCTTTATTTTGATTGGTGTGATGGTAATTGTAGCAGTGAGAGGATTCATCCTGCAGTTTTCAAAAGTGTCGCTGATGGCTACAACTACAAATTCAGATACACCAATAGCATTTCTTACTCACTTGATGGGATTTTATTTATCCAGTGTGGTATTAATGTTGCGAATTAATCTGCCAGTGCAGTACAGGTATACTTTGTTTAATTAGAACTGTCATCACATCCCTACTGGGAGATTTGGAATTTCAAACTTTTCAAAGATGGTTTGACTTGTGGTTCTTGGTTTCTGTTTTGGTATCTGCGGTATTCCATTACGTGTATATAAAAACAAGATGAAATCTCTTTGCATGATTAAAAGTTGAATTGTTACGGGACTGTCAATATCAAGCCATGCACCTTTAAATATCTATCCAGTGCGACTTTTCTGTATCTGGGTGAATATTTACAGCAGAAATATTCTCTTTGAGTGCCACTTGTATGAAAACTGAGGCGGAATGTTTAACTCAAATTCCAAATGAGTGAAATTGTGTTCACAATAAAGTACACTCCGTATTTGCCAATGGAGATATCCGCAACTGATTTTCATCCATTGTCAGACATCCTCAATCAAATGGACTATGACAACATTTTCAGAAGGATTGGAGAATTAAGGCCAAAGCAATTCTCTGCAAATACACTTGTGTGGATGTATATCGTAGGAATAGTGACATTACTAGCTACTCCGTTCATTTACTTTTTGAAAATAGGGAACCTATCATGGCTGGCATATCTGATTTACATTAAAATCAGTCTATCAATCTTATTTGGCCCAGTGTATCTATGTAGGCAGTATGGGGTGGTTTTTAGATCGGGATTAAAGGAGTATCACAAAGCATTAATTGGTTCATTCAATCCGCAGTGGATGACATTCGAGTTGGTCAAACCAAAAAAGCTTGTTTGTCTTCCAAACCAATCCCCCTTGGTTTATCAGCTGATAGTTAAACGAAATGTAATCTCTGTAGCGTATCAATAAATTTATTTTTTTGTTTCCAATTTAATCTAAATGGACAAGGTGGCAGGACTAAAAAGAGCCGTAATGAATTCAATGTAACCACAAGGCGCTAGGAATCGAAGCAAGAAACGTTAGAGATGAAGATTTAGACAAATACGCAGCAGAGTTGATCTTGAAGCAATCGCAAAAGATAAAAACCCGTTTCGAGTTGATTGAAGAACCAAGGTTCTAAAAACTAATATAGCAAAATCCCAAATACTAATAAAAGGTTTCTCGCCAATACAATTCGAAGCACGGAGCAGTATAACGAAGCTTTAAAGAATGGAATTGTACAGGCACAGAGCAACGAGCAAGTGTTAGTACAGGAACCTAAAAAGAAAAAGAAAAAGACTAGGAGGGAGCCTGCCAAGGAACCAAGGGAGATTGACTACACCTCTGACCAAGGTAAAGACACAGAAAAGAAACACCTGAATGCCCTCGTTAAACACTCGAAGCTGAAAATCAAAAAGACCAAAAAAGTGTACACAGGTAAAAAAGGATTAGTAGAAGCTTTGCTGGGGCAAGTGGATCAAGGTGTGTACGGTCCTATTGCTGGTGTCACTACCGTACCTGTGAAAGATAATAAGATTAATCCTACGCTGCCTGAATCATGTCCGTGGTAATAAATAATTTGCTATCCCCAATTCAAAGCACCATGCACACAATCATACTGTAGCGGTTTTATTTAGATCAGCAAATAGCAAGTTACAACCTGAACTCCTGCAATAATAAACAGGAATAAGACTCTGCGCTTTCGCGCTGATCCACCGACTCCATTCACCGGACTTTCAGGCACATCTGGCATAACCATTCCTTTAAGAGATCTCATTAGATTCAAGTTACCTTAGCGTGAAAAAGACAAACGCAAGCGCAGTGTACAAGAATACCCCATAGGTAACAAGTGAGCTTTGGAATGCTTTTGTTGCAATGACAGAATTGATTCTGGGTTAATAACTATTACGGGATGAATTTATAGCCAGTGTATGAAATCAATTCCAGGAAAGGCGCATTTGAAGAAATGTTCAATAGGTAGCATCCCATCTTGATTAGCAATACTTCGAATAAAATCATAAACAACGCGCTGGAAGCAGTCAAGCCAAGTACATCTGGAGAAAAGCTGCTCTTGCTGGTCGCAGCAGTCACGCTAAGGCCAGCATGAATCCCGATTAATATAACATAGGTGACAAATGACATGACCGGAATGTATAAATCTGGAGCATTCAAGTCAAATCTAGGAGGAGCATATTCAAATGTACCATCATTATTGCCTGCATTAAATCCTACTTGCCTTGTTCGATCACGCGAGTCCAACTCTTGTGTAAGAATGGAAATAGCAATACTTGCAACTTGTGCATAACATACGAATTGCTGACATTAAAATAGTATCGCCATTGAACAATATTGAAATATTGGCCAAACTAGGATTAATAATCTGATACGTTCTGATTGATTTTTTGTTGTGCTTGGTTTAACGCTTCTTGTCCCAATTGCATGCCGATTTGTCCAGTTGCGCTTTGTTGAAATTCATTAAAGTAATTTTGCCCTTGGAATTGAGGGAATCCTTGATTCTGCTGAGTTGGGTTTTGCTGTTGGGGAATAAATTGCTGCGGTTGTTGATTCTGATATTGCTGCGATTGTTGATTCTGATATTGCTGCGATTGTTGATTCTGATATTGCTGTGGTTGTTGAGGAATATATGGCTGTTGTTGCTGATATTGATCATGCTGAGGCGTGAATTGTGGAACTTGGAATTGCTGTTGATATTGATAATCGGTTTGCACAAACTCCTGTTGAATTTGATTAGGACTATTTGCCCTTGGGTTGGGACTAGCGCGCATCCCTCTCGATGGGGTAGTCGCTCTCTGATGAGGGCTCTGACTTCTTTGGTTTGGATTATACATTTTTAAGAAATGGAAAAAGACGAAATCGAGATTTTGACGAGCAACGTTACAATAGATTTCCTAAAATATGAATTAAGGAAATATAAAGCATTGGATATCACGACTGCACTTCAGGATATCGAGAATGTGCTGAAACACCAGCAAGAAATTGAACTGATTGAAGAGGTATTCCCGTGCTCAACAAGGAAATGAATCGTTATCAACCAGGAGAAATAAGAAAAAAGGTACGGGAAATGCAGGCGAATATATCCAGGATAGAAAGGGAGATACACCACCAGGAATTGATACAGTCTATTGAGCAAATACGGATGGATTTTACAAATCTAGACAAGGTTCTAGATGCAAAATGCAGGTACGAAGACGTGCGAGCAGTTATTGAGGCACGGTTGTTGGAAGATGATACTCAAACTGAGCAAGATACAGAAATTTACGAGTTACGAGTATTGGCAGACGAAACGAGGATGCAAGCTGTCAAAGAATTGCTGGAGCTATTTCAAAAATCACTTTCAATCGATCCACACCGGTTAACTATAGTAATTCCCAGCTCACTTGAATCTCCCTTGTTCAAAGCTGCTAAAGTCAGCAAAATCATATCAATCAATGTTGAACTGGATCAGTATCGTGATCATTTCAATCACTTTTGCGAGAATATCGTTTGCTTAATTGGCCAAATTGCAAAAAGTGAGACTGTTTTGTTGATTGAAACAGAATCTTCAATCAGTGTCTCATTGGATAAAGATGCTTCTTTGCCAAAAAGCAAGCAAGTATTTTCGTTGAATGCCATTGCTCTTATTATCAATTTTTTGAACCAACGTCTACACAACTTTTCAATGCTGAAATTGGGGCTGTTCAATAATATTTGGCAACCAACATGCCAAGCGATAATAAGCAATTATCTTCAATTACACGTCCCAAGTGAAGTTGACAAAGTTATCCGCTTTGAACAGGATTACACACTAATCATTGAAGACTTTTTGAACCGGATCACTTATGGTACATATCGTTAATCCAAGAGCTTTATACAGGAGAAATCTTATTGGAGTATCTAAGTAGCTGCTTGGACTCTGTGATGAACCAGAAGACTGGCCACTATGTTGAAAAAGCCAAACAGCTGCTTTCAATCAAGTTTCAAGGAACTCTACAAGTCGGAGAACATCAGAATAGTACTTTTAGTTAATTTAGAAGCAGAAAGTCGATTGTTTGATTTTCCCGCGTGTCTGGTTCACACAAGCATTGTGGAGATTAAGGAATTGATTGATGCAGTCGTGTTGGAATTGGGGTCTCACCACGATAAAATGTACTCTATACTTAAAATAGGTTTCTAAAGCGCTTGCAGACAATAAGAAATATTTTGGACCGATCAAGATCTTTTTTTAACTCTGTTTTATCATCAGAACAGTCGTCAGAGAAGCTAATTTTATATCACAACGACTGCATGTTTCTAGGACACCATTGCCAACTCTGGTTGCTGCCTTATTCTATGATATTCGATTCCAGCTATTCCATTGTCGATTTGACTTTAAAGTTTAGATTTTTAGCTCAGAGATTCTTTTCATCTGCAATTGTAAATTGATTTTATACTAGGATTCACAGAAATATTTAATTGGGAGGGAGCTGGAAAGTGCCGAAGGATTAGACTGTGAAGAAACCCTCAGATTTGATAAAGTTACGAAAACTATACACCAGCTTACTAAGCATTTCCAAGATTTGAATGTCCTTTGGAAGGTAAACACCTTTGATGTAGCCAATTATCCCCTCCCATCTTCGCCTAATTGGTCTTGGTCAGCTGGTTGATCATTTGTCTGAACTATTGACAAATGAAATTTTAATCTTGTACGACATTACAGAAGTGGAATCTAATCGGTTGGCTGGATATTTGGCACTGGAAGGGATACAAGCAATTTTTAGAGAAAATTTACATTATTCGATGATCAATCATTACACTGGCCCAAAATATGCTCATTTCGTCACACTTGTTCAACTACTAACTTGGAGCATGTCCAACATTATGGAGTGTTGGCGACTGGACGCGTTGAATGATTTCGAGACCAAAGATCTGGTGCACTTGATCACTGCACTGTTCAGTGACACTGAACTTCGAAGAAAAAACATCAAAGAAATAGAATCCAATGCAAATACATAATATTATGACTAACTTTGTTTCTTCCATGTAACTCTAAGACCCTTATCGCTCCAAACTATGCTCTGCATGTTCCATTCCAAGGCTGTTAATTGGCTGTAGAACAGAGGAAACATTTGATTTACCCATTCACAGGAAATAACGAAAGCATCTTCTACAGAGTGATTTGCCAATTCACAACTCCATTTGGTTGCGTGCAAGACGGCTTTTAGTACATCCTTTCCATCCCCTTCGGTTGACAGGACCAGCCAAAATTGCTTTAGGCTCTCGTCATATGTGAGCAAATAATTTTCATCCTAGTCTTTAGTACCACTTACGTGCAACAGCTCCAGCCGTTTGACGATATTTAGATCTGCTTTAGCATCTGCAAAGTGGGAAGGTATTTTGATATTAACTAATTCCTCTGTTGCGTACTCGCCAATCCAATGCTCCTTTCCAATGACATCTTTGTAGTCATAAATTTCTCCACTATTAACAAACCTTTTTGCGATTAGCTGCATACGAGGCAGGTTTAGAATTTCAAAATTAGCTGCTTTGACCAGGGCATATGTCATTGCTAGTTGGCAAATTGAGAGAGCAGCGTAAACCGCAATCAAAAGCACAGGGCTGTGAGAAAAGGATAAAATCGACACTCCTATTCCCAATCCGAGCAAATGCGCCAATGAAAGCTGTGCATCATCCTTTGAAACTAAATCCCCAATGTTATTTCCATGGATTGACGAGTGGTTGTTGAATGTAATATGTGTAGCACTCCAAATGCTGTAATGGATTCCTCTTAAAGCGATACCAAAAGAAGCTAATACCAAGAAGTGCGACGGGAAGAAAATTGTCATGATTTGAAGTCCTGCACCAATAACAGAAGATATCTCCCCTATAATCTTCCATGTTTTAGGGTGAGAATCAAAAGAATATGAAAAGTTTTGGATGAAAATAAGCTTTCCAATTTCACCAAAACCATCTTTTAATGCCCATCTAATTGCCAACGATGCCCCTCCAGCAGCTTAACATCAGTTTGTTATTACCTAACGGGGTTGCCGCACCTACAGAGTTTAGCATCGCTTCTGCAGTCATCACTGTAATCTTGCGTCAGGTAAAAAGTACTATTGATCCTGCAAGCGTTTCGGTAAACTGCCAAATATGCAAGCCGGTGTAAGCGCGATGAACTGTTTTAGGATAACCGATTGGTAAAAACATTTCCCTTAACAAGCTATTAATCTTGAACTTGAATTTCGTGTTTGTTTTATTGTTTACCAGGTCGTGCTCTATCTTTCGTCCATGATATATTTCTGTTAATTTAACCGGTTTCTTTGCTGTGGAGAAGAATTTTTGTTTTTGTGGAAACCGTTTCAACATTTTTTGAAAAAATGTCACCTGTGGTGATTCACCAAATGCAGCCGCAAATCAAGTCATACAGTTTATTAAGCGATAATGTCAATTGCTGCAGTTCGTTCTAGTCTCCCTCTTGGGGTCTTTACACCAACATGGACTTGATTGCTGCTGTACAGCCGATATAGTCCGTGTAATGTGCAACATCCAATCGCGACTGATTTCCCAGAGTTTATTTGGAAACCGCCTGAAGTCGTGTAGCCAAGGACTGTCTCAATATCTAATTTCTTGTCCTGGATTAAAACTAAAACTACCATCGTGTCTGCACTTGGAATGCAAATTGCTGAATTTGGCTCGACCGCACCTTCTTTTAATACCACCATCACTCTACAAAACATGTGCTTGACGGTTTCATGATTCATTTCTTTAAGCGATGCTGCAAATGATCTTTGATTTATCAGCGTTTTTAATTTACCCAAGTAAGTTTCCGCAAATTGATCGAAATTTCGATATTTCTGGACTTCAAGTAGCTGTTCCTTCAAAAGATCCACCAGCCGTTGCGAATGCATCACAGTGATTTGCTCGTCTTTGTCGACTCCCAAAAGCTCCTTAAAGTCTGGAGCAAATGGATTCTTAAAGTTGGTCTTTGAGTAATCAAATCTATACAGTTTGGGGGTGCGGTTGTATTTGGTTTTCTTTGCTTGTACTTCTATCATTGTTTCGTATTCGTATGACGGTGTTTCTGGGTGATCTTTTGGGAATGCAGCCAAATTGCTTTCGAAATGGACAATATTGAAATCCCTTAATCCTCCAACTCTGGCTCCACTAAAAGTGAATAAATTCCATAATGGTAGTCCCCATCCTTTAGGTGCTACCAAATCCCACCCAAAATTGACATCTAAACGCTTGTTATTGTTTACCGCATTAAATGAGCCTCGATGGAGCAATAGAATGGGTATTTTTGCGTCAGACGAGAGTGGTTCTAGTGCAGTGCCTGGTAAAGAATTCTACTATAAGATAAAGTTACTGCTGACCGACGTAGATTTATGTTGGCATTGCTATCTCTAGATCCGAAAATATTACTGTTTCTTTCAACATCGTGAATTTGTGAAGTAGCTAGTCCAGTCGGCCAAGCAACTACTCGATCACAAATTTCTACCCAAGCACTATCAGAAGGCTTTGGTTTTGGAAAACAGGGTTAGTCAATCTTTACCAAACACGTGGGTCTTGAATTGTCAGCGCTAATACTATTCCGGGAGGCAATGTAGACGGGTTACTGATGTTCTTGATTTGATTCCACATTGTATGGGCATCTTTATTTTCATCCACATCGGCCAAAGTTAAAGCATGTGCCAATATCGAGTGGGTCCTTGGACCTGTGAACGAAAACTTTACGAATTCATTGTTCATACATTTTACTTGTACACCCCCTGCGTTTAGCCAAGTAAGTACCAACAGTCGCTTCATCCTTGTCATTTTCCTGTATCTCATCCTCCATATCACCCTGTAAAGCTTGCTGTATCAAGCAATATACACGTCTGTAAACATTTGGATGGACCCAGATCCACAACTTGCCATTGCTAGCCCAAAAGAATTGAACCGGGCAAATTGCAGCTTTAGGGTACGCATAGATGGAATGTAAAAAGGCAGTTCCTGATCTTGATCCATTTATATACTTTTTAGCCCCAATGCTCGGGACTGTTGGGTCTGTGATAGACGAAAAAGCCTCTATGATCGACTTTTGGTTCCCATGGATTTGAATTATTCGCATAAACGACATGTCGTGAATCATCGAGCCATACTTCATGGTCCTAACTGCAAATCGAAGAGATTTTTGGTTGGTGTGAATTGGCTATCGATTAATAAACATGTACGATTTTCAACCCCCACCTTTCTTCCATCTTCATTCTCTTTGCATGCCATATATGAGTTTCCAGCCATTTCTTATAGCCCGGTGTTGTCAATATTTTCGACAGTAATCTCGCAGGTTTTCTTTGAGCTTTCCGGCTTTCTTTCTTTTTCGGTTTATGAACTGGATCTTTTGCCATCTAAATTATTCGTTTGTTACTTGAGCAAGCGCTCTTTTACGGACATACTTGGGCAACCGCTTGACATTGTGAGAAGCTGCTCTTCTACGCATATATCTTGGAACTGTTTGGAAAACCCGCAAGTTTCCAGTATGCTCACTAAATAAACGAACAGATTACGATCCATTGGCAATCGCTTGCTCCATCGCTTTAATTTCAAATTGTCTGGCGGCCAATGCTTCCGTGACATTAAATGCACTTGGCAACAACCCTGCCTGAACTTGAATAGTCCTGTTCTTTTCTTTCCGCTCTTGCTTTGATAAATTCATTCTTCAACTGATGGAATATTTTTCCAGAAAAATGGGACAACAGCAATCTCAACCAACAACTTTTGTCCTAAAAAATGCCAAAGTAGAATCTCTCGATATTCCAATTCAAGTACCTTATATTTGATTTAGTTTTCGCCAAATTTCTTGAAGAGACTGCATGGACTTGAACTTTCACCACCAAAGCCCGACAATTTCGAGGAAACTGTGCAGGAAAGAGTCAACAAGGAGCTGGCACTCCAGCAAGAAAAGAGGGTTATCCATGAAAAGAGATCGGCGGACCAGGTTGCAAAGGAAGCGCAAGATTTGCTGAGAAGACAAGCAGAGATCCCCACACTGAAAATATCCCCAGAGGTTGGATTAGCGCAGGAGCAAGTCATTCAATGTTACAGGTACGTAGTTTTAACAAGAAATAATCCAACTAGAGTATTGGACTGCTGGAAGGAAGTAGAAGCATTTAAACTAGCAGAAAAGAAAGCACTTTACGAATATGTCCTCACAAATAAATAATTTCCAAGAGTGGATTTATTGTTTATTACAAGATGGCTTGGAAACTATAGAGAATATCTCTGACTTTATAATAATCAGAGCTGATGCCGCCTTCCAATCCGATCCCGCCATTTGGATTTCTTTTCACTACCAATGCGTTGTTGACTACCAAGTCTCCGGCAGGTGTAAAGTCTGATGTATATCCTGCAGCACCTAGCTTTCGTTTGAGCTCTTTAAATCTGATATCTCCAATGGTAACACCAGCCCTATATTTTTCTTCATTTGGTGGTAGAGGGTCCAAGACAAACCTAGATCCTGTCAGTGTGCTTTCGCTTCTGATGATTCCTGTAACAAAAGACAGTTTGTACTCATTAAGCTGACATTAAAGCAAAAATACCTTTGATAAACGCAATGACGTTGAAAGTGAATCCGAAAGTAGAACCTGGTACATGTTGGTCGCAGATGAAATGTTTAATGGTTCTTCTAAAGACGGTGCGTATACCTGGTCCGTGATATATTCCGAGGACAAGCAATACTCCTGTAGAGACTTGGTTGCTTCTTCTGAACCGTGGATAATCACAAGTTTCTTTGGCGCAATATCCTGAATAATGTTTTTGATGGACCGACCTGGATTAGCAAAGGATACCGTCTGCCCTTCCTTCAAAATCCACAAAGTTTACTTGGCAGTGCAATTCCATTATCTGGTCTTGAACAACGTACTTGAACGGAATTACTTCTTCTATTTTTTCAGTATTTTCTTCAATCATTTCCAGATCCTGGGTTAGCACGCTCAAACCTTGAATTCATCCAGGACATGTTGGCTATTTTCAAATTTGGCGTACGCAAGCAAATCAATCACTTCGCCATAATCGTCCATCTTGTTTCTGGTTTCGTACACAGGAAACATTTTAAAAGCCTGTGCCTGTTTGAAGAAAGACTGTCTTTGCTCATGATCTTTTACGTGGATATCATAGCTGACATGGCCCGGCTGATCGTCGCTTTCATCATCAGACTCGGATTCATCTACGTCCATTACAATCACCTTTTCTTTTTCCAATTCTGCCAATCTTTGTTTTTCACGTTCCATGAAATCCCGTAGCTCTTTACCTTCGAGAGGCTTCTTTTTGTGGACTTTAATCTCATATTTCATATTGAGAGACACTTTTGCATTGTTTACAGAGTTTTCTTTCCAAAATTTGAATAATATGTCTCCCCTCGTATTTGGTTCTGGTGTTTCTGGAAAAAGCAGCAAGTTGTTTGGGTTTTTGCCCCACTCAAGAAGGACATCAAACGAATACCCAAAATCCAACCCGATAAAACTAGATATTACAACTTTGGGCCCGTTGATTTCATCTAAATCTGAAATTTTTGTCAAGCATTTCACCGATTTTAAATCAAATGGCTGCGATTCAAATGCTTTGATGATATTTTCTCCCATCCATTCAAGCATACTTTTCGCGTTATTCAAAACTGCAATTGATTGGTGAGCCAAAAAGATAAGAGTTGCAGCGGGTCCATTTTCTGTCCAATAGTTGTCCAAGGTATAAGCTAGTTCCAATATCCTAGTGCTGCTGTTGATAGGGATGAGGACATTTGAATTTGATGCCAAACTTTGCAAAAGAATTTCTTTATTAGTACAAATTCACCTATCAATCGAGCATCTCTGTCCTTTCTTTTTACAGGCTGGGTAACCAGCGAGTTAATCGAGTCGGTAATCATCAGCGAGGGTTTCTTTAATGCTTCTGCAGTCATCAAGTCAGACCCGTTCAAATGTCCTTCCTTACTGTGGTTGTAATCCACAGCATACACAATATGTTCTGAATCTTTTTGAATTTTCCAAACAGTCCCCCCTACAGTATGTCCGGCACTAAACGCTGTAATAATAATTCCAGAACAGTTTCCCGACAATTGGTGCGGTTGCGAATATCGCAATCTTAAGATTTTGTCAAATGCTACTTCAATATCGCTTAATGTGAAAAGCTGGAAATCAGACTGTTCCAATTTAGATTTAACTATATCTATAAGTAATTGTCTTCCCATATCATACACTGGCGTGGTAGTATAAATATCGCAGTCAAGCCCCAATTTCTTGACTGCATACGCTAGTCCTGATATGTGCGCCAAATCCCCATGTGAAATAATCACGGCGTCTATTTGTGTCGCAATTCTACATTAGTAAATTGGTACTTTTCCAAAGCTTTTAACGAATCTGGATTCAGATCCCAACCGCAGTCCAGCAGTATTTTGGCTTCGTCTATCTCCAATAAATAACAAAGAGGCTGCTGGTCATTGACTCCTGTCAGGGGAATGAACTTTATGAAGGATGACATTTCAAGATCCTTTTTTCAGAATTTCGTAAATTCTTTGTAAACAAGTTAGCCCTACGATCTGGTGCAAGTGGCTATTATAGAATGACTATCGCTGTCGAACAAGCTTAGCCTGTACCTCAAGTCATGAAAATCATCAGATCATCAAATCATTACAACGGACTAAAAACTTTATTCTTCAAGTTGCATGGTTTGCTTCTGCTTCTTGATAGCTTCCCTGTGCGCATCTTGTTTACGATGCTCCTCGCTTATGCTGTGGATTCGGAAACCAAATATCTTTGGGACATAACGATCGTTTTTCTTTTCCGGCAATAAATGAGGGAACATTTGTAATATTAAGTGGGGCAAGGATGTGGTGAAATACGCTCCATCAATTTGTGAATAGTGTTTCTTTGAAGATGGATTATACACATCCTCGCACTTTGGACAATATAATTTAACCCCTTTTAATCCTGTTTGATCAATCATAGCAACTGGTATAACTGGTTGATCTTCACATAGCACTCTTGGACATTTTCCAAATTCCTTGCGTTTGAATTTCTCTGCCATCCTGGTCAATCCTTTTGTAGTGAGAACCCACCTCGCATGGATCAAACCGTACAGCTGTCTTGCAGACCGTTCAACGACCTCCCAAACAGATTGTTCCAGATCATCCTCCAAACTGTCCGTAATTAAATCTATTGCCAACTGGTAGTGCGGCACTTCAGTGTTGAGTCCTGCGAGGTTGAATTTATCAAGAATATAGTCTTCGTCCACTGCACAAAACAGTTCGTTTCCCTTTTGACTTAAAAACCAGTCTATCCATGTAGTTCCTGAGTCAGACACATCTTCTTCCGACATGTACTATATTAACAAACCATTACTGCTTGATCCATCCCTGTCCACTGTTTGAAAAATGAAAGCAGTTGAATTTCGTATTTGAAAATTTTTTTCATTTGGATCAGCCACATGCTCTCAATGAATCCAAAAAAGACATTGATGATCGACGTGCAGTTCAGACCGACCTTCCTGCGACTCGTTCTATCGTTTAGGGGAGCGACAGTTTTTAAGGTAAATCAAGCCCCATCTGCTCCACAGAAAAACATTTTTGACAGCTGCCACTAGTACAAAGATTTTATTGTAATATTCCATAATGGTCTTGAAGATAATCAATCACTGCAGGCACGGTATGCAGTGCGTTGAAGTTTTGTTTTTCCGATCTTGACATGACATTTTCCAGCATAAACATCAAATGGTGATGGAATATAAAGTGATTGGAACCATGTCCGACTGAATAATCAACAAATCTTTCCACACATTCTATCGGTGTAAAGTCGTAGCCGGCAAATAAAGCAGGGTTCTGCAAAAGTCCAGTTGCAACCATCACGCCGTCAGCTTTGGTATATTCCATCATTTCATTGGCTTCTTTAAGATTGTAAATCCCACCGTTGGTAAACATTGGGACGTTAATCGACTCTTTCATTATTTTTAACGCCTCCAAGTCTACTGGTTCATGGTTCTTCTGCTTCTTTAGCCTGCCATGCACAGTAATCCAATCCACTCCAACCGCCTCTGCTCTTCTGCACAATTCAACCGTTTCTTTTAGGTCGTCGTGGATTCTAATCTTTATGGAACAAGGATATGCGGAGCCATCCTGCATCTTAACTGAACTGGTCCGTCTTTTCACTTGGCTTACTATATCTTTGACAGTTTCTGGCTTGGAAAGTAGGTATGATCCGATTTTTTCACCAATTGCCCATGGCTGCGGACATCCACAGTTGATATCAACACCATTGGAGTATTTTGCAACCAACTCGGCAGCATCTGCAGCATCAGTTCCGTTATGTGCCGCAAATTGAACAACAACCGGATCGTCCGTGAAGTTTGTCGTAAACTCTGCCTCTCTCGAATGCTGCGAGTGTTTGAATACATCTGCCAGTATCATTGGAGTGTAGCAGAGATTAACGTTATAATCCCTTACTAAATGTCGAAATGGTAATTTGGAATAACGGACCATAGGTGCGCAAATTTTTAAATATCCGTTTCCCAAAAGCTGCTTTGGATTTATCCTTAGTTCTGTATTTCCCTCCATTGCAATTAGATTCCAACTGCTGTATTAAAAAACTTTGAAAAGGAATTTTTGGCTTTTCAATGCAGGCAGTAATCGTAGACAGTGAAGCGAGAGCAGTATTGCCCCAATCATCCGCACAGAATCTGAGAGATGATGAAGATATCGAAGCAGCAGATGTACCAGCCTCACCTCCTACAAAATTTCAGGAAATACGGAAATTCCTTACCACCTTTTTCGGGTTTGTTGGGCCTGGATTCATGGTAGCGGTAGGATATCTCGATCCGGGCAACTGGGCTACAGATTTAGCCGCTGGTTCGCAGTATGGCTACTTGTTGCTTTTCATCATTTTGCTTTCAAACCTGATGGCAATTTTGCTCCAATCAATGTGTGTTCGTTTAGGGGTTGTTAAAGGGTTGGACCTGTAAAACATCATTAATGTAGTGCGCAATTATGTCGTAGAGTCTTTCCCCGATGGGTGTACTTGGTTTTGTATATACTAACGGAATTGGCGATCATGGCAACAGATTTGGCAGAGGTTATCGGCTCGGCAATTGCATTAAAGCTGTTATTCAATATACCAATGTTTTGGGGAGTGATAATTACAGCAACAGATGTAATGGTGATTTTGTTTGCTTGGAAACCGGAAAACCTTAGATATTTTGAATTCTTGATATTCGCGCTGGTATTTACGTGCGCAATTTGCTTATTTATAGTCGCCGGAGAGAGTGGTCCGGTGATGAAAGATGTTCTTATTGGATTTATACCGTCATGGGAAATTTTTACAGCGCCAGGAGCATTGTATGTATCTGTTGGAATTATAGGAGCTACAGTAAGTGTATTTCACATTAGGTCATGCCTCACAATCTGTATCTTCATTCATCTATTGTGCAGCAGCGATCAGGATTCAAACAAAACCATTCAGAAGAAATAAATGAAGTCAGCAGTAATGGCGATGCAAATTCGTTGATCCGAGAGGTGGACACTCAGCTCGTAAGTAGATTGAGAAATATACCTACTTTTCTGCAAATGTCTTTGCTCGACTCTGCCATTGCTCTTACATTTGCGCTATTTGTAAACGCATCCATTTTAATCATCTCTTCAGCAAATTTCTATACAATCGGAAGAACAGATATTGCAGAAATCCCAGATGCTTTCAATCTAATTGGGGAATTGCTAGGTCGTGCATTTGCAGTGATATTTGCAACAGCTTTACTTATTTCTGGCCAATCTTCAACAATTACCGGCACTATGGCTGGCCAAATTATCATGGAAGGATTCTTGGGAGGAGAAATCAGAGTAAAGCCATGGGTTCGGAGATTGGTTACTAGACTATTGGCAATCACGCCTCCGCTTGTTTGTATTGTGTGGTTTGGCGAAGATAGATTGAATGATTTATTGATCCTCTCGCAAATCGTCCTTTCCCTCCAACTCCCGTTCGCAGTATGGCCGTTGATATACTTTACATCCAACAAGCAATTCATGACAGTAACCTTTGTAAATGATGAGCAAGAGTGGAATGGCAATACGCAGACTGATGACGAGCAAAGTAACAACCTACTAATCTAGACGAACTGGTGGAACTGGATAATCCACCCCAAGAAATTGTAAAATGCTTTGCCAACCACATTGCTATTATTGTGCTCGCGGTAATTGTTGGATTGCTGCTGACAATATTCAATATCATCCTTTTAATACAAGTTGCAACTGGAAATACCTGATAAATAGAATAAATCAGTCTAAAACACAATTTATTCGTAATATATCTATCCCGCTTTACTCTTTTTCTTTGTTGATTTCTGCAGCTGCTCTCCTGGCCTCTTTCCTTTTCTCATTGTTTCCTGCATTAACAACAGAATACTCTTGCTCTGAACAAGGGGTTTTCTCCAAGATTTTTGAATGTCTTGCTCGTCTGTTTCTTTGGTATATTCGTATAGTAATTCAGCGGTCCGCCCTGTATTAGATTTGTCAAGTTGTCAATCATATAACAAAAAAAAGTAAGAAAAAATTGATTTATTGTGGTCTCCACAACACTAGTTGCCCATGCTCCGGATCTACTCTTTCCTGTATTGGTTTCAATAGTGGGAAATACACTGGAGTATTAATTTCAATATTCGGCTTAAAAGTAAATTCCTCCGGCTGAAGAGCATAGTTATTAGTTGTATAAGGTATAAGTAGTTGATGCGGTGCTTGATAGAGTGGCTGGTATATACAAGTTCGTTTTGGTTCGATATCAATCATGTCGTCTTCTCTTTGTCTTTTTAGTGTGGGTGAAGACCTGAATCTTTTTGCAGGATTTAATGATCTGGCATCGCAACAACTAGCCAGATCGTTGTCAAATGACCGCTTGTTTGAGTGCACTGCAAACATTGAGTTGTCCGATTTTTCATTTGTTTTAAGCTTCATGGAAAATTCTGGAAACAAAAAGAAAAAGTAAGGTTTAGCAACACGGAGATCATTCCCATTTATTCTTGAGCAACCCTATTTTCCTCCACTTTATCCAGAATTACCTTTTCCAGGACTACCTCTTCAACTTCGGAATTGATGGTCGTTCTCCACTCCAAAAACTTTAGAATTGGAAAAGAAAAGAAGGTGACTGAAATAACGTAGCAAAGGATGGTTGCCAGCGTAATTGCTAACCCGGTATGCATCCAAGTGTTGAACAGTGGCAAGATAAACGCATATTCGAATGCAAAGAAAGACACTGATAAGGAACCCAGTATCATTGGTTCAATTGCACCCATTGAAACTGCGGAACCAGATGTCAGCCATACAGAAATCATTGCAGTCCCGAAAATTGCTGGAAACAACGCAGTGATTCCTCCTATAATTGGAGAAATATGTCCCAGTAGAATAGACGCAAAGATCGCCAACCCAGCAGCAACACCTCGGAGAATGTTTGACCACCATGGTACTTTGGAAGTAGACTTTGGTGTTCTTTTGTAATTCCAGCTCCCAACAATGCCGACAAGCAACTGCAGCACCATTGCTCCTACTGCCAGATAGAATAAAGCATTAACGGAGCCGTCAGTAATAATGGACGTAACAGACAAGTCTCCTTGCACATTTTCTGACGAGACGGCTTTGCTGAGGAAAACCAGACAAGTTGCAAGAATTAGCCATACAAAGTAGGATGTCAGGGTGATTAATATGATCAATATATAAATATTGTCTGTCCATCTTGAATAGATATTTGGGAAATATTTCCAGCAATATAAAAAGAGACAATTGATAATCATAGCGGGACAGACTACAAGCATAGATTTTTGATAATTTACGACAGATTGCAAATCCATTGAGCTTGCTATAGTAGTAAATAATCCAATCGACGCTGGTATTAAAGTTGTGGGGGATGAACCTAGAACTCCACCAATTCTTCCTCCAAGTTTTTCTATACCAACAGATATCAGGGCCGCAACTAACCCGGAAAAGATACCGCTGAGTATAGCACTATAAATTACTGAAGGTTCCATTTTCTGTAAATTAGCTAATATTTTTTTCTGGTCACTGGTGCCTTTTAACCTCTATTTTCCGCTGACCGTAAGAGTGAGTCGACAAATGGATGATCTACTTTGGTAACTTGCTAGAACCGCCTCGTTTTAATTTGTTGATAGAAATCAGTATTGCAGTGATTTCCATCATTGCAATTCTGATTGTCATCTGGGAAAATACACTTTGTAAAAAGTTATGAGATGGAAAGCCACGATGCTCTATAACATGACTCTAGTTAGCAAAGGAGATGTGGGAGAGTTGTCCGTGATATACAGAGGGATTTTAAAAGAAATTCAAACTAATACAACTATTCATTAAATTCATCCATTGCAATCTGCTTGGATTCTTTGGCTTTGCGATTTTTCTCACTCTTTTCCGCTTTGCGACGAATACCCATTTCCATATCCATCTTCTTTCGCTGTAATTGCCGACCCTTTCGAACCATTTTGGTTCGTTCATGCTCTGGTATACCAATTGCTTGCCAGCCCCACCAATTCTTTGGAATAGTCTTCTTTTTCAATATCGCTTGTACTTGAGTGACAGGTGAGTGGTGAACCGGCGGACATACTTCAGACAGTCTCTGTAGATATTCATGATCCCCATTATCTGCTTCTCGTGTTGCCTTTTCCATCAAATTTGGTATTTGAGAAAGTCTAATTGGCGGTAGATAGTACGGCTGTCTGAAATTTCTTGCTTTTTCCAATGTGTCAATTGCGTTTTTCAAGTCGTTATTTCTAGCGAATCCACGAGCAACAATTAGGAAAGCATCCTGCATGACTTTGCGAGATCTGCTTGTTTTCAAACGATATTCTTCTTGATCCTGTAATCCTTTGGGGCCATGTTCCATACTCTTCATTTCATTTTCAAGGTGAGTGTCCCATTCCAAGAACCTATTCCAGAATGGAACTGCCTTTTCGTATAAATCTAATTTCCTTTCAAAGGCAACTTTAAGCACTGACTTGTACGCCTTTGCTGCCGGGACTATATTGTATTTCTGGAAATCTTTGTTGAAAAAATCCAGAGCTCTTTCAAAATTATCTCTGGTCGGCTGTTCGCAAATATTCTCCAATCTTTCATATAGCAATTCGCTTGTCATTTGCATCTTGTTTTCATCTACTAGTTGGACAATCTTATCCCACAGCTCATCTGCTTCTTTAATAAATAGTCCTGTTGAATGTGTCGCATCGTCAAACACAGGATAAATAGAACTAGAGGGAGTGGCAGACTTGTCTTTTTTAAAGATTTCAAACTGCTTTCCTATCTTTTTATCTTCTTTTACCGTCAATGTTTTGACTGGTTTAGTTTTTAATGAAAAAGTCAGAGCTCTGATCAAATACTTGAAGCTAGCTGGGGTTGGGACAAGTTCTGATCCGGATCTCGCAATTAAATCATTCCACACGGTTTTTACTCTATCAATATCGTTGTTTCTGGAAGCGATTTGTAACAATGCATTGTAGGTTTGAATATTTGGTTCAAATCCAGTGGCAATCATTTGCTCCAACAGATCGAATGCTTCATTGTAGTAATCAGGCCTATTGCCACATGCGAGAATCAAACTGGTGTATGTAACAGGTGTTACTTGTAAATTGTTGGCAATCATTTCTTGGAATAAATCTAAAGCCCTTTCGGCATCTTGTGTTTTTGAACAGGAATAAATCATTAGTGTAAAAGCAATTGAATCTGGTCTTTCTATTTCTGATCGCATATGATTGAATGTCTTCCAAGCACGGTCAATCTGGCCGCTTTGAATGCATCCTTTGACCAACGTCGTGAACACAATCTGGTTTGGATGTATTTTTTTCTTTTTCATTGCTTCGTAGACTTCAAATGCCTTGTGAACTTGCTTTGTATTTACCAATAGTTTAATTAGTGTGGAATAGGTTACTAAATCTGGTTCAAAGGTCTCTTTTATCAAATCATAGACTTGAAACGCTTTCTTTGAATCATTCACATTTACATGCGCATTGAGCAAGTGGTTGTAAGCAACTAAATCCGGTTCAAGTCCATGCTGTGCGATGGCTTCAAAAGCCTTTTCTGCATTCTCTTGATTTTTCGCCAAGGAGTTGACATGAATTAACTCTGTAATCATTGCCAGGTTTGGTTTCTTTAGCATCGCTTCCAACTTTTCATTTCGTTCAGAAATCGAACTTTGAATTGCTTTGTCGGTATCCTTAAAATTCACCTTTAGTTTATCCAAATAATTCTGTGATAACTTCAATTGCTTTTGTGATGCAGGCCCAATTGTACTGACCACTGGTGCTGTTAGTGCGTCGTATAATTGATTAATATCGGATTCAAGGATTGGAATATCCAGCTATTGTGAGAAAATATTTACTTGCTTTTCCGCTTCAGCTTCAACTCTATTCACCAGCGAACTATTGAATCTTTTCAGTGCAAATCTTGCTAGTTTGAACATTGCAAAAAAAATATTTGGCGAAATGCAAAATAAACTTTGGTAGAGTAACAGCAGACAAAATATCCAGCATTTGCCCACTACTTTATCTCAATCATCTGAGAGGATTCGCACAAATATCTCAAGAGTCGGCGCTCGAGTATTTCTCGAAATGTAACTTGAGAGATATTAGCTTGGCATTATCCTGAGTGTGCTATTTCCCCAAATTAACACCTTTCCACAGTGTGGCAGAGCTTGTCCATCACACACTAATCAATCTCTCAAATGCTCGGCAAAGATTGGCGCAGTATAATCAATTATGCAACCGTTTGCATCCACACTCAATACAACGTTTATGCTTGAAACAATCAAATTGCAACTTGTGAAACAACAAAAACACGTTTTTGTTGTTTGGTTCAAGGAAAAGTCAAATGATATAAAAGGGTGGTGCTACTTTCCAAAGATAATGACCAAAACTAAAGAGCCGCCAGAATACTATTGCCAGGCAGATCATTCCCTTTTAATAACGCTAATAGGTATTTTCTGGCTGACAAGTTAATATGCTTTTGAAACTAATTAAACACAACGATACCATCCCAGTCACTCTAGATAGCCTGACTAGATTCCATTCCAGATCAGCCCCGCCAATAAGCTTACTCGAAGTATTTATCACTAACAAAGTATCTAAACAGAATAGTCAAATTTGCAAATATCAGCAGAGAAAGTCTAATCTGCATACTAATATACATTGATCGCATATCACAGCGAACCAATTTCATTGTATCCAGCTTAACAGTGCACAGGTTTCTGATAGCGAGTATAACATGCTCCACAAAAGTAACTATTAATTAACAAGTCATTGTGCGACACCTACTTGACTAATAAACACTATGCCAGAGTAGGGGGACTGACTACCCTGGAACTAGGAGTGCTAGAATTTGATCTATTAGACATGATTGATTGGAATCTAGTTGCAAATCCAGATACTATACAGCTGTACTTTACACATTTGATTAAACAGGCAAGTGTTTTTAATGAAAGAGAGAGTGTGTAAATAAGCTGCTGGTGAAACCGTAGATAAATAAACTTGTATATATTTACATCTTTGCAAATTCGGCCATTGATGATATCAATTCATCTTCTGAATCGATTTGCTCTTTTGCAGGCGAGTCTGAATCAAACAAGTCGCCCCATACTACCACTTTTCCTTTGGCTGTTGGGGACTCTGGGAATGGTAAATCCTTCAACTGAACAGTGTTTTTCGATTTCTTGGTGGAATTAATCTTTACCAGTTTCTTTTCCTTTTGTTTAGATTTGTTCAGATTAGTGACATCCCGTAGTGGAATCTGCTTTCCATCATTCAATACTAGATTAGCCTTTACTTACTAGTAGAGTTTTTCTTGTAGGTTTTCTTCATATCTGATTCAAGACATTTGGATATTTATAGAATTTAAGCTTTAAGGTTATAGCAAGTTAAAAGGCTGCTATTCCCAACGAAAGCAAGTCTAAGGATACAATTTTATTTATAGAAATACCGAGCATCATCCAAACCAACAGTAAAGTCCCACACAACAATCTTACTATCTTGTCCAGCAGAAACAATTTTCGTGTCGTTGAACTGCACTTTGAGAACTGAATCAGTGTGTACTCTCAAGTCATGAGCTAAATTTCCAGTCCTTAAATCCCATATCTTAACTGTATGGTCATACGAAGATGAAATGAGTTTCCGTTTGTCAATTTGAACTGATCTTACCAGGTTTGAATGTCCAATAAACGAGTTTAATAAATGGCCTTGATGTTAAGGAGAAAAACCTGTGTTTAAATCCCATATTTTGATTTGGTTGTCGCTGCTTCCGGTTACTATAATATTTTCTTTTAGTTGCATACACACTATTCCGCGAGTGTATTGAACCAGCGTTCTTAGTAGATTACCATGAAAGTCCCATACCTTAATCGTTTGATCGCCGCTAGCTGATACGATTATATCGCTCTGAAATTGCACAGAATTAACGGCTGATGAATGTCCAATCAACGTTTTTCTAACCGATCCAGAAGGAATATCCCAGATCTATGTTAAGCGAGACTACCTTGATGGTCTTGTCCTTTGAGCAAGTAACTAGCACGTCATTCTCGAATTGCAGATTTAACACTGGTTCGGAATGCGAGAATAGCTGCTTGTTGATATTTCCAGTAAACAGATCCTGCATAAATTCTTTAGTTACCCATATAATTACACTTGAATCTGATGATCCTGAAACTATTATTTTAGAGTCGTATTGCAAACACAAGACTGAAGCTCTGTGTCCAACCAACGTTCTTGATAGATTCCCGTTTTCCCATATCTTTATAGTTTTGTCCTTTGATCCAGAGATTATCTTTTGGTCATCAAACTGTAATGTATAAACTGCATCTTCGTGTCCATGTAATTCATTTACAGTATACCTGCATTAGCCTGCATTACCTTCCGCTATTCCAATTATTCTCTAAGCGTAACCGCAACTCATAGATTTGCTTCCAACTCCTTTCAACCAAGCTTTCATTCGTATAGTTTTCATTACACCGCCTTCCATTCCTCATAAAGCAGAATTTCCACAGATGCTCATCATTTGCGACATGATTCCACGTCTTTGATACCTGCATGATCCTTCCTAGTTCTTGTATCTCCAGGTATTTACATATCTTTACATTCAACTCGAAAGGAAGGGTAGCGAATGGATCTTGTTTCAACAGAGGCTGTAATGAATCTGTATTAGAACACTGTACCGACAATAGTAGCCAATAGCGGTTTGGAGAGTGATAACAGTAACTTTACAGCTATTTTTGCGCGTTCCTGTTCAGTGTATTTTAATAGACCTTTGTTTTCTTCCATGAGAAAAAAACAAGAAAAAATCTCAGCATGAATCCAATGCGGATTGGTTACAGCAGGTTTATTACAGATTATATTCTTTTATAAATTAAATTATTGGTTGTCAATTTTCATTGTTTTTTCTAGATCTCAAAATGTTGACCGAAAATGTAATTGAAAGTAATGCTAGAATCCGGGCCAGCCAAACGCAGAAGCGTTTGCCGAATTGTCTGATCAGACTATTCTCGATCAGGATATGGATGCATTACAGGATGATCGGCATAAAAATCCCAGCAATGTGCAGGTACAAGTTTTTAATGCAAGTATGACAAAGAACCTACAATTTCGATAATTATGCAAGTAGAGCAACATAATCTGCCAGTAAAAGAAACCGCTGCACTTGAACCAGCAAGTCCACTAATATCTGGGAATGTATTTCATAGTTGACCTAGCTGCCGAAACCAGAGTACCTTGAAGCACTAGAACGATTGAAATATCTGGAGCAAAATGATGTTTATGATGATGCGGTCAGTCTATCGACAGTTTCAGACTCAAATTCTGACAGAGGATATGATTTTGGCAACCAACAAAACTTTGGCTATCCCAGCAACGCAATGTGCACCCCTCACAAAGCGTATAAATACGAAAGTACTTCTGTGCCACCAAACGGGCTATCCAGATCAATCAGATACAATGTCTCGCGGGAATATCCCCACTCTGCGAACCAACGAAGGAGTACTAGGATGTACAGTGAAAAGCAAGTGTATTCTCCAAATAAGTATGCCGAAAGAAAGACTAGTAGCGGTAGAATCAGAAAATTCGACCCTCTCAACCCAGAGTTATTTCTCTACGGTAAAAGAAGAAAAGGAAGACCAAGGATTTATCCAGTCAAAGAAACTACTTCAAAAAAATATAAACCAGTCAAGTTGTTTGCAGCTATGGGAAGACCAAAAAAGAATCCAACAGCAAATGATTTATTAAGGATAAATATGGAAAATGTAGCCAAGGAGCCGGCTGCAGTAGGTCCAGAGCGTCCAGCTAAAAGATTAAGATCAGAGACTGCTGTCGTGGATGAATATGCCACTAGATCAACACCAAACTCTGTCAAAGCCGTTCAAAATACTCCAATATCAATCCCATTTCAGTTGCCTTTAGTTTCAGCTCCAGTTCAGTCGCCTAAAGTGCCAAAATCTATTCCAAAGACTAAACGGATTCCCTTGGCTGCACCAGAAAACACGCCAGATTATGCACATCCCCTTTTAGCATCCTTGCGAGTTCGTAGACGATTAGGAGTGAAAAAGGCTCTGAAATCAGATGGAGATGACACTAAAACTAAAAATCTAGCTTCAGAGCATTTTATTGAATTATCAAAAGATCCTAATGACCCTTCCAATCTCGTGGAACAAATTAATGACTTTTTCCAGTCCCCTTGCCCTGTAGTATTTTCTGGGCCTCAGGATACTGGAGAGCGCATGCTTGGTGCATTATTGGAATTCAACCTTCGCAATCTAGTTGGAGCAAATAACTTTGGGTTGTTTGAAAATGTCATTAGTTTTAGAGAAGTAAGAAACACAGCGATTGAAGAAGGAATGGAAAAATTAAATGCAGACGATCCATTAAACAGCGAATTGGAGTATTTACACCTTAATATTAGCCATTTTGAAACAAGTACGCCTTACCAATCGATTATATTACAGCCGTGGGGAACAAAATCCGAACATTATTCAAACCAGTGGGACGGACAGCTCAAAGCTCTATATAATGTAAATATTACTTGACATTAGAAAAAGAAATTTCTCAAATCTGGGTTATATGCGGAAGAAGCCGAAGACAAGGTTCATCCCAAATTCTACACTGATGAAAATTTTCATTTCCCACTACCAATTAATGAGGGTGAAGCGCTATTGAGCAACATTGCTCACTTTGATATTCCTCACGACATCAAGCTATTCGTTGATTTGAATGGCGGTGTAAAGGAAGTCAAGCGAAGCTACTCAACCAACATCCCTACGTCTTTTCAAACTATCCCAAAGAGTAATTTTTTGATAATCAAGATATATATGTTGATCGTAAACCTCGTAAGGTTGAAGTGCCTGCCATTTGTCACTGTGAACTACCAGATGACGGCTCTCCAGCTTGCGGAGCTTCTTGTTTAAACAGATGCATGTATATTGAATGCACATCCGATTGCCCAAATGGGAATCGTTGTTCCAACAAAAGATTTGAGCAAAAGCAAACAGTAAAGAAAATTTCTGTAATCAAGGTAGCCGCAACTAATCTAGTGTCCTGGCCGAGGCTTTGGCCTCCAAACACAAGAATTTATCCCGAAAAACAAGTTTATTATGGAATACCGGGGAGAAATTATTAGTGATGCAACAACCCGCGAAAGAATGAGAACAATCTATGCAAATGCGTCCAACCATTATTTCTTGAATTATGGTTTCGGAGAAGTAATTGATGGGTACCGAAAGGGCACGATTGCAAGGTTTGCAAACCATTCGTGCGATCCAAACTGCCATATTGAGAAATGGTAAGCGAGCTTTAACATTAGGAGCTATGACGGCGAATGCAGAATTGGGCTGTTTGCCTTAAAAGATATTCAACCTGGGTCGGAATTAACGTATGATTACAAATTCGAGTCTTTTGGACCTCTTCAAAAATGTTTTTGTCAGAGTGAAAGCTGCAGAGGATTCATCGGATTAAACAAGAAAGATTTAGATGAAGATAAAACAAAGAAGCAAGGAAAACCAGGCAGACGCAAAATAGATTATCAAGCAATTATCAAACCACAGGCCGTTCCCAATGCCGCAGAAGATGATGATTCACCATCAAATGAAATGATTGTACGCAGAAAAACAAAAAAGTTACCATATGGCAGTGTGAATATTGCCTACAAGTATGCCTATCCACATAGACCCCGTCGCCTGTTCCTTCTTCGGAACTTTAAAACACTTTTCAAAACCAACTACCTGAGCATTTCTCGTAAAATCAGAAAGGCTCGAAGAAACACTCTTGAAACTATTATTGAAAACCTAAATGATGAAGCAGAACTTGATCCAACTGAAACTGCCACTTTAACAAGAAATGGAAGCATGATCAACTACCTTGTCAACTCTCAATCTTGGCCGCATAAACTCCTTACTTATTATGCCAAGCCAATACCTAATCGACCAATGCTACTCCGCAATATAAAGGCAACTAATCGATCGCAACTCCCAGCAGGACAAGCAGTACTTGCGCAAAGAAAGAGTTTGACGGAAATCATCGATCATCTAAGGCAGAATGTTGAAAGAGTGCCTTAATACTAATAAATGCCAATTAACATGATCTTTCGATGTCCAGCTGCCAATTTTTTTACTCCAATGAGTAATGTAAATCACGTAATAACACCCATTCGAGAGCTGAGACCGGCAAGAAAAGGATTAAATATCACTTGTATGGTAATCGACAAAAAGCGTACATCTCAATAACATAGGCGAATTGGCGATAAGTAAGACCAACAACCAGCCCTTGTACTCTATTTGGGTGGGCGATTCCTCAGGATCAGTTATATTATCGCTATGGGGAGACGTCTGGGAGAATTTACTGCCAGGAGATATGCTCAGACTAACCGATGTATATGCACAGTTCAGAAACAAACGCTTGCAGGTTAGTCTTGAACGCACCGGTAAAGCAATACGGTTCGGAGAGTAATTATAGTTGATGTAGGGATTTAATGCTGTTTGCTACTACACCCAACATGTCGCATGTGTGCTGGAAAGAGGTGGATACCAAAGCAGTCCCGCCAATATGGGAGCCGCAGGGAGAAGAACCTTACTCTGACTGGTAATAATACTTTACTCAGGTCTAGCTACCCCGGCACAACAATACAGAAACCAATGACCCCATGGATATATCCAAATCTACATAAAAGACAGCGATAGCTTTTTATTATACATTACTAATATGCGTTCCAATAATCATCCTCGGTATTACATTCTTCTTCCTCTGCTTTGCGTTTGATTTCTTCTGGGGGATCAATCGCCAAATCATACATTTTCCAATAGTCTTCCACTTCAACTTGCATATCATCCTTCAACGCAAAGGATTTCTTTGCATCTTGAACTGACGGATGCCAGCGCTCTTTTTCAATGGTGATATCGTGAAAAGTCCAGCTAGAATCGTCTAAAAACAGGATTATGGAAAGGGTTGGAAACACCACTTGCGCATGTATCGTATCTTGGTCCAGTATTTTATAAGATGCATGCGAAGCGAATTTAGGATCTATCGAATCAATTTGCGCTTGCAAGTTTGGAATATTAGTCCAGCAAAAATAATCCAGTGTTGACTTTAGTTTGGATAATGCGATTCTCTCCTTTATGTACGGTGACGATATTCTTGACAGCGGTTTGTAGGAACTGGACTGTAAGAATGCAACTGAAAGACAAGCGACTTTTATTGGGTCGTTTAACTCAAACATTTTGAGTGAAAAAATTATCCGAGAGTAGATTTGAACCATTCGGGCTGCGAATGTACTTTACCTTCCGATTCTGATACGCAAGATATTCATTCCCAAAACAAATCTACACAAATGTCAGTTTACATTGTTTGAAACCATATTGGCTTAGAACAATGGGTTTTGGAACAATATCCACGTCCAATATAATTCGAGAGTTTCTGTGTCCAAACCAATGAACTTTGGTACGGTGTTACTTTTGCTTGCTGCTGCTTCAGCTCAGTACCACGATTCATCATTCAACTACCACGCTTATTCCAGCTACACGATCCCTCGATCAGATGTCGATTCATTCAATGTCAACACGGCAACAAAATACACTGGCATACAAGGAAAAAGTATTTATGTAAGGAATACCGGAAAGAACGCCTTGATCTATAGCACTGATAGCTTCAACAATACAAATGTAGTAAAATTTAGTATCCGATCCACCCCAAGATTTGCAATCGAAACCAAAGCGCCAAACGCAAATGCCCAAAAAACCCCAAATATTTTACTCTCTGCCAAACTGGTAGGCTTATTTGAAGATAACATCTTCCAGCCTCAAGCAGTTCCATTTGTATTGCTTATCTAACGGTAGAAAACTCACGGCACTTCTTACAAATTCAAAGACTTTGACTGGAGTGATATTACCCTCTCAACTAGAATAGATACCACCAGCGCAACACTAATATTCAACTCTTATGGTACTTTCAAAGGCAAAGACCATATCGTTGTGAATTTGACAGCCTACATTTCCCCAGACTCTTACATGATGGGAAACACTCCTGTCGGACCTAGTTCACTGAAATACGACTTTGATGTCCTTGGAAGCCCAAGCTACACCCTCAAACCTAGCCAGTCATCTTCGTGGAACTTGGTCAAGGCGGTATTCTCTTCGCAGCCAAATGCCAATGTATTGCCAAACGCAATTCAGTACGAAAATGAATCCAGTGAAGTTGGCTGGGCCGAAGAAATCACAGTTGACGGAAATCCATCCACTGTAACGTTTCGTGGCATTGCTTCTGTCCCAAATGATCTGAAAACCCAAGATGATGTGGATAAAGTCTGTGCAAAGAGTATGGTTACTTTCAACATTCCTCACTTTAAAAAAAGTGTCTCTTGGGACCCGTCACTCATCAGAAAAACCTTGTCTGGCGCGTCTCAGCTGATTCTTTAATAAAATACCTGGTTCATAGTCACATTTTAAATCAGGTTTATTGAGAAAACGCCTAGTATTCTTCGGCTTCTTCTTCTTCACCTTCAACAGAGTCGGTACCAACTTCCTCGTAATCCTTTTCTAAAGCAGCCAAATCTTCACGAGCTTCAGAGAATTCACCTTCTTCCATACCTTCACCAACATACCAGTGGACGAAAGCACGCTTAGCATACATAAGATCGAATTTGTGATCCAAACGAGCCCATGCTTCAGCAATGGCAGTGGTGTTGGAAAGCATACAAACAGCACGTTGAACCTTGGCCAAGTCGCCACCTGGAACAACAGTTGGTGGTTGGTAGTTAATACCGACCTTGAAACCGGTTGGACACCAGTCAACGAATTGGATGGTTCTCTTGGTCTTGATGGTTGCAATGGCTGCGTTGACATCCTTTGGTACAACATCACCACGGTACAACAAGCAACAAGCCATGTATTTTCCGTGACGTGGGTCACATTTAACCATCTGGTTTGCTGGTTCAAAGCAAGAGTAGGTGATTTCAGCAACAGTCAATTGTTCGTGGTAAGCCTTTTCAGCAGAGATGACTGGAGCATAGGTGACGAGAGGGAAGTGGATACGTGGGTAAGGGACCAAGTTGGTTTGGAATTCAGTCAAATCGACGTTGAGGGAACCATCGAAACGGAGGGAAGCAGTGATGGAGGAAACAACTTGAGCAATCAATCTGTTCAAGTTGGTGTAGGTTGGACGTTCAATGTCGAGGTTTCTTCTGCAGATATCGTAGATAGCTTCATTGTCGACCATGAAGGCACAGTCAGAGTGTTCAAGGGTGGTGTGGGTGGTCAAGATGGAGTTGTAAGGTTCGACAACAGCGGTGGAGACTTGTGGAGCTGGGTAGACGGAGAACTCCAACTTGGACTTCTTTCCGTAGTCAACAGAGAGACGTTCCAAGAGCAAAGCACCGAAACCGGAACCGGTACCACCACCAAAGGAGTGGAAGACCAAGAACCCTTGGAGACCGGTACAGTTATCAGCGAGCTTTCTGATTCTGTCCAAGACCAAATCGACGATTTCCTTACCGATGGTGTAGTGGCCACGAGCATAGTTGTTGGCAGCATCTTCCTTACCAGTGATCAATTGTTCAGGGTGGAAGAGTTGTCTGTAAGTGCCGGTACGGACTTCGTCGACGACGGTTGGTTCCAAATCGACGAAAACAGTACGTGGGACGTGTTTACCAGCACCAGTCTCGGAGAAGAAGGTGTTGAAGGAGTCGTCGCCGCCTCCAATGGTTTTGTCAGATGGCATTTGACCATCAGGTTGGATACCGTGTTCTACAGTTAGATCAGCAAATACCCAAACAGTATAATTCCCAGCAGGCGTTACCAATTTGAACACCAGCTTGTCCGACGTGGATTGAAATACATTCTCTCATTTTTGCAGTTGTTTTTTAGTTTATTCGGTACTTCGATTGATGGTGAAGATGTCCTTAGAACTTTGAAAGAATTTTCATTGACGATTTCACTTTTATACGATCTACGTCAACTGTGGCTTTCCACGTGTTTTTATCCAATCAGAACGCGCGGCTTGGTGACAACTCCAATCAGAATTCAGCGTCATGTCCAATGTCATGTCCGAAATTAAAATTAGATTAGTCTCTGAGTGTGGGATTCTGATTCGTTTGTGAGGGCCGTCTTTATTGCCGCGTAGGGATCAAGTGTATTTTGCGGTCCTAAATTAATAGATGTGTGTCCAAGAAATTCCTGCGTTAAATGTTGAGCTGGTAATTTCAGCTGAGATCACTAATTATTGGTAATGTATCGCAGAATTGGAAATGGCCAGATCAGCATCAAATAATTAACCGCGATCATAGAAATCCAAATAATATCCTGGATTATTGATCAGTGGGAGAGTTGGCTTGCTCGATCTTGGTCGGTTTGTTCACAACAGAACTTGTATTTTAGAGCTTAATACTCAAGTGTACAATGTTGGTGCAGCTGCGAAATGTTTTTGGATATTCTTTGCTTTCAACCACCAAAGCAATGCTTGTGATATACACTGAAAAACACAAGGAGCACAACCCAAAGTTCTATTTCTCATTAGGCAGGATGGAAGATTTCCCAGAAATGCCATCAAGGGCAGAGGCAGTCATAGACGCAATCAGAGAGCGAGAAATTGGCAGTGTAATCCAACCAAGGGATTTTGGATTAGAACCAATTAAACGCATTCATTCAGAACGGTATATAGAGTATTTGCTGAATGCGTACGGCAACTGGTTAAAGATTGGTGGGAATCCAGAAGCTTGTATTCCAGATACATTTGCAATTAACCTTGATCCGCAAATTAGACAACTGGCAGATGAAGCAAAGAATAAATACGCTCAAGCAGGATCTTTTGCATTCGATACAGCAGCTGTAATTACAAAGGGAACTTATGGTGCAGCATACGAAGCGGTGCAAGTCGCACTTACAGGGGCAGAAATTATATTGAATTCCGCTAATGCAGCATTTGCTCTTTGTAGACCGCCAGGTACTAATAAACTTATATCAGGGCATCATTCAGAGACTAGTCTCGCTGGAGGCTTCTGCTATTTTAACAGTGCTGCGATTGCCGCCCAATATTTGATTGACAAGACAAATTCCAAGGTTGCCGTATTAGATGTAGATTATCACCATGGAAATGGAACTCAGACAATCTTTTACAAAAAGAATAATCCGTTGTTTGTTTCGTTGCATGGAAAAGGCGATTATCCGTACTTTTGGGGATCTGAGCTGGAACAAGGGGATGCTGATGGATTGGGCTACAATGTCAACGTTCCACTACCGATTGGTACAAATGATGAGGACTATTTAGCCAGTTTAAAGCAGGTAATTGATTCAAAGATCAAAGTTTATCAACCAACGTATTTGGTGGTGTCGTTAGGATTAGATACGTTTGGCGGCGACCCTGTTGGGGGATTCAGCTTGACTTCAGCTGCTTTTTGCACAATCGGGGAACTAATAGCTTCAATCAACGTTCCAACTTTATTTGTAATGGAAGGTGGTTACGCGGTAAAAGAATTGGGAGAAAATGGTAACTACAGCTAATTATAGCTTGCAATGTATTGGAAGGGTTTGAACGTCGAAAATAAAATTGATATTTATTACACTTTTTCCAACGCCTTGTGCCAATGATCTTGAGAGAGATTGTACACAGTTTCCCAATAGTGTCTTCGTTTTAATGGATCTTGAATATATTCTTCATTAAACCAGTCGGAAATTCCTGGTAGCTTGTCTTCCGGTAGCGCTTGGAGATACGCTTCTGACGGACGGATTACAGAGCAATTGTCAAAAAAATATTGTGGTAAATGTCTTTTAAATGGCATGAACGGGTCAAGTGCAGACCTGTGAACAGGTTCACCAGGCACAAGGTCGCCTGCCAAAAGAGCTGGCGTGTTGCAATTCTTGATACTAATATTCAGATAATAATCCGTCAACCCTCCATCAATGAACTTGCCTTTTCCAACTCCTTCTATATAATTACAAGGGGGAGAGACAAAAGGGATGCAAGTGGTCGCGTGCAGCACTTGGTGAAAGTTGTCTTTTGTCAATTTGTAAAATGTAATGTTTTCGCTGTGCGCAAATTCCGGCACATCTGGCCCAGTGTAAAAGCATATTCGCTTACAAACCATTGAAATTGCGTCTGGGGTGATAAAATTCGCCAAAGCTACTCCTGCCAATACCCCCTTGAACAGATAATCTGGCAAGTAATGATACCATGGGTGGATATCTGCTACCATAATGGCCAAGCGAAATTCAGGAAACTTCAAGATATTTGGTATCAATTGTGTAGGAGCACAGATTGTGTATAGCTCCTCCATCATTGGTTGCAGTGTTTTAAAAGTATCGCCGTGCTTGTAGTGCATTTCGCAATAATGTTCTTTCAACTGCCATGTAACATCTGTATTTGTCAACAGTGATGAAATAAGCGCGCAGGAACGCAGAGCGCCAGTTGATCCGCCTACCAACCATTTGCCGGCTCGTAACTGCTTCCTTTTGTACAGTGCTTTCAGTTTCGTTTCAAGCGCAGAAGATACAAACCCTTTTGGTCCCGAGGCAGGTAAAAAGAAGTATCTAAAATACTCCAGGCCACGTCTTTTCAATTTTAGCTTGTGCTTTTTGTCTTGCTGCAGGTAATTTGACGGATGAAAATGGAAAAAGTCCTTTAGCAGTTTCTTTCCTCTGGACATTTGGAATTTGAAAAAATGTAAAACAAAATTTAGGGGACAAATGCTAAACATTCTGGAAACTAATCCGTCGCATAATTAGAATTGAAAATACTTTTGTTCTTTTGGCCCAAAGCTAATCAGATGCAATTTCCTGCATTTCAAGAGCAAATAGAGTAAAATTAAACTATATCTGCTATTGGTTCCATTGGCTTACAATTTGAACGACGAATAAATGACCATGCTTTACATTCATGAAATTCCTGATGATAGCGGTTGGCAAACTTAAGTTTTAGTATTTTGAGCTAATCTGCAAAAGATGTGTTCATTGCGGGCTGTGGACCACAAAGTGCGAGTGGTTTTACAGCATGGACTTGAAAACACTACCACCTACCTTGCATCAGCGATCAGCCCATTGATGTTTGGAATGTATGATCAACTAGGGATGAGCCAAACCAACTTGACTTTTGGGAAAAAAGAAAGGGAACTTGAACAGGAACCTTTCAGAGGAACTGGAAAAAGAAGTGGAAAATCAGAGTATCTTCTTGCAGGATATTCCAGTCCTAGCCGCCTACTGGATTAGAAGCAGACAAAGCGAATGTGAGTATTTTTGCACAGCGGCAATCATTACGCAACCTGCTGTCATCAACATGAAACACCGCGTAGAAAATGAACAATCTATGAGATAATCGATCAGGAATATAAATAGACGCTCTTTAGGTAGCAATCAATAATGTTGTCAATCATCCCATCTCTACTTTTAGGATCTTCTGTTCTTGCTTCCATTGACTTTTCGTCTTCCGATCTAAGCATCGAAAAGCGTCAATCACAGCTCTACAGAAGAGAAGCTGCAAAGAAAAAGAAAAAGGCAAAGAAGGCAAAGAA
>JADIIU010000092.1:0-52130 GCA_027603945.1 Terramyces sp. JEL0728
GCAGATTGCTCGCCAACCTCGAATGGCTTTGGTCAGGCGAGTAATGTGTGACTAGAACTGCAGACCAGCTTGCATCCTGTCACAAGACCAAGTAACTCTGCGAAAAGAACTAAAAACTCCTAGAACCCGTATTATTCCGCAGTTGGTAATGCTGGAATTATAAATATACATTCTGCACTGAAATTGGCAGAAGATGCTGCCATCATTGGAGTGTGCGAACGTTTCGGGTTTTGGCATCGAATTTATTGAGATCACAAGCTTCCTCGTTGCCAACGTAGTGGCCGCCATTGAAATTTCCAAAAATACACATTGAATCATATGACCCAGTGGTAGCCCAAAAATAATACAAATCCAAGTAGAAGGAGAAATCTGGAGGAGTGTATCTGTTCAAACTCCAGCCATTACTATTATTTACAGCACATGAGCTTATTCGTTGTCTAGGTTTACTGAATGGCATGTTTTTTAGTCTGCCACCAGATTCTTTTGCTCACAACGTGAATCCTGGTGTGACCTAATGGCCCACTAACAAGTACAAATAGACAGATCGAAACCAGGCAGCAGCAATGCCAAAGGTCGGTCGTGGTGCATCTCCAGCTGTAACTTCCAAGGAAGAATGGGAACGAAAGGAACAAGAACGCAAGCAACTTCACTCTGCAATCGAGCGGAAAAGAAGACAGAAAATACAAGAGCAGTTGCAAGTATTGAAAAAGCTTGTACCATCCTGTACCGCTAGAGATGATAATGAAAAGCTTTCCATTCTGCAAGGAACTGCTGAATACATTAAACAGCTTCAAGATTTGCTGGTTCAATACCAAGAGAAAGATCCATCGATCGTGCCTACAGCTGCTAGATTCTTGCCAGTCAAGCCAAAAACCACCCACTCCATCCTAAGCACACTCTTGCCAAACTACCAACCGCCAAGTACATTCAGGGAAAACAAAGACAAGTCGAACAAAGAAAGACCGGTCCCAATGAGATTGGAAACTTTACTTTGCTAGTTATTTAATAAATTATATATTGATGTTTTATCCGAGTATATCTGAAAATTGTTCTAAAAACATCTTGGCCAAAAATATTAATGAGAATCAATTGCCACAAGTATATCTGGCCAGATACTGACGCATGGCATTGAAGCTAGATTTGTCTGGCCATCGGGCATCAAATGATAATCTTAATACTCACTGGTTGGCATACCAGCAAATAACGCGACAAATAGTTCGTTTATTTCGCCTAGTTACTATTTCCCTTGAGCGACTGCAGATTTTTGAACACTTGCAGCTTGGCCACTGGATTTCCCAGTTTGAGAGCGATTAAACGACTTGTTGTTTGAATTATCACCAGAAATCCCACCAGATTTAAACCGCATGATGTAGTTGTCTATAAGATCAACCAACACAGAACGGTAGGTATAATCTGGAATTAAAATTACTTACATGCTGCGGAAGCAATCATTGTACCGGTTGGTGAAAGATACCCGAATCCAAATGCTTCCCCAATTACAGCAATGACGACACCTAAATTAGCTTGACATACCCATTGAGAACACCATAATAATAGAAAATGTTTGCGGTTGGATACATTCGATAATCAAATCAATAAAATGGATGTCTACTCCTCTTGCAAGCTTCATCTCGGCATACTTTACAATCAGCAAATCATGCAGGAAAGAAATAGCTTCACACAGCAACAGGAAGAGCAAATTGAACCCCGGAATTGGATGGTAAATAGTAACTAGCACCATCATTGCCGTCCACAGCACTCTGAGAGTGTAGGGAATCCCCATAACCACATAGAACGCGTATTTGGGCATCTCCATTGTCTGACACATAAAGGTAGTCATTTGGATTCTATGTAAACCGGTAATATACCTGATACCACTCTGGGCAATAGAGAGGATGATGTGCTGCACTTCAAACCCAACGTATATCCATTCAGGGTTGACATCAGCAATAATGAACATCCAGACGACATGGGTTACCAGATCTATCCACTCTCCAAGAATAAAGTTGAGATAGTGAGAGCGCAGTTTGGAGGTTCTTGCCTACTATTAGCCAAACCTACCAGCTTGTTTTCGACCAAGGCAAAGTAGGTGAGATGGAACGCTCCACCCAGCATAAACACACAAATCATTTCGGCACTGCTAATGATACTGGGTTTCATGCTAAGAAACCCTTCGGTAAGCAAAGAGGTCGTCATTTTATGCAACTATCCTATCTTTCAGCTGTCAGGGCAAGTGAAAAACACGCGGCAAATCTCAGGTAAAGATATTACATCATCATGCTATTCGTAGCGATATAGTTACAGCTATACCTTAAGTAGAGATACTAATCGCTATATTTCACTATTTCTTGCTATAGCGTTTCAACTTTAAGCAAAAAATTACATTTTGATGTTCAAATTATATTTTTGTGCGGAAAAATAATATCACAATGACAAGATGCATGATTTTTAGATTTGGGAAGCTACTGGTGTTGTATTCTTAAATCCTTCATTGCAAAAAAACATTGATATTAATAACTAACTTTATTCGGTAAATTTCTACAAATGATTTGGGATATTATCAGCTATAGGGTTAAAATCTGCCGACTGACTCATTATCCCCATTCCACTAGTTGAATATTTCCATTCGCTGTGGAAAATCTGTTAAGAAACCTCTAGGAGTAACGCGACGGGATCGATTACATTGCGAAATAACGCTTCATCCTGCGATTAGACACACTCGCTCCAAATTGGTGATTCGATCCAGAAGAGTGATTTTATTACTCACCGAAATATCTATTTTGAAGAATTCCATTTATACTTTCCAAATACAGCCTTTATTAGCACCTACACGCTCAACAGTATTCAGATAAACTACTTTCGCGCTGTTTTAGCTCTTGGGTTCTGCTTGAAATCGAATCTTTTGGAATCTCTATTTTGCCGCACTGATGAATCAGCACATACGAGCTTCAGCCAATCAAAACCGTGTATTCTGTTACAAGGACCCTTAAGCTTGAAAATTTTTTCCCAACGTATGAGGGAGGTTGAACAACAGCATCGCTTTGAATTCCCCTGGAAAGTGCTAACGTTCGCAAATTGGAACAAATACCCTAATGAACATGCTTCTCATGTTGCATCGGTGGATATTATTTCCAGGAATATTGCACCTGACGGAAAGCTGATTACTCATAGATTATTACAACTGAAGCAGCCAATACCTTCAATATTCAAGAAATTAGGAATCCCATACCCAGAATCAGCTTACTTTTTGGAGATGTCGGTCCTAGACCCTCAAACACAACAATTTGAAGCCACATCAGTTAGTTTATCTATGCGCAACTTTGTCAGAGCAAAGGAAACCTGTTGCTTTAGCCCCGACCCCGAATCTGGAGGTACATTGTTCCTTCAGAAAGCTTCCTTCACGGCGTTTTCATTCTTTGCAAAAATCATTGAAGAAGTCGCTGTAAACAGGTTCGAAGCAAACTCTGCAAGAGGAAGACATGGACTGGAATCAGTAATCGAAAAAATATCGACAGAAATTGAAAATTTTGCACTGGGAGCAAAGGATTTTGAAACCAGGGTCGCAAGCAAAGTCAAGGAAGGAATCGTGGGACTAGAGAAGGAATATAGCACAAAAATTAATGAAGTGGAGCATCAATTCAAGAACACTCTTACTGCGGTGGAGAAGAAGATTGATGTCACGATTAACGCTGTGGAACAGTCTCTATTCCATGAGATCGATGCCGCGAACCCTTTTTGCTGAATAAATTAATATTAATGTCTCACTAGTAATCATATTTGTATTATTCTCCACTGGTTTTCGCAGAGTCACTGATGGTTAATTGATCAAGAGAAATCAATACCAGAGATTGATTTGAAGTTTGCTTGAACATAAGCTACTGCAAATGATTCACAACCTCAAAACCACATTGAAAAAAAGTTGGAATTGTTCGGACAAATGGACAAGTTTGTAATCCGAACAAAAAAACATTTAGGTGAGAACAACACTAACCAGACATTGATGAAGCGTTAAAGAAATTCCAGATCCAGTCGTTCAGGAACAACCAAAAAGAAGTCATCGAATCGATTTTGAAAGGAAATGACGCTCTGGTCTTGATGCAAACTGGAGGGGGAAAGAGCTTGACTTACCAGTTACCAGCAGTAATTTCAGACGGAGTCACGCTTGTTGTTTCACCGCTGCTGGCTTTGATCCAGAATCAAGTAGATGGTCTGTTGAAACTTAAAATCAATGCAGCAACTCTAAATTCAAGTATAACACAAAAACAAAAGAGCATTGTAATTGAAATCTTATTTAGATTATTTCGGATCTGCAGTCAAAAGCACCAGAGATTAAATTGCTATATGTTACACCTGAATTGCTCGCGACTGAGAATTTTAGAAGCATAGTAGACAAGATGTACAGGAACAAGGTCTATGCAAGACTAGTGGTGGATGAAGCGCATTGCATTTCTGAGTGGGGGCACGATTTCAGGGACGATTATCGCAAACTCGCCTACTGGAAGAAAAAATATCCCGACACTGCAGTAATCGCATTAACGGCTACTGCAACTGTAAAGTGCCTATGTATTAATAATAGCGTCCAAAATGATATAATGAAACAATTGGGGCTGAATGATTGCAAGATATTCATGTCATCTTTCAACAGACCAAATCTGCATTATGAAGTGCGGTTTAAACCGTTAGATACGAACGACCCAACGGAAAACGTCTTGAAATTTTTGCATAGCGTGTATGCGAAAAGAAAGAGCAGAATTGAATCACAAGCTAGTAACGAACGAGCAGAGGGTGTGTGTGGCATAATGTAAAATCGGCTGACAGTAGTTATTGTGCTACTAGAGCACAGTGCGAAGAGGTTGCTCTGACATTACGAAACAACAAAGTCAGGGCGAGGTGTTATCATTCTGGTTTGACACACAAAGACAGAAAGGCAATATTGGAAGCATGGACAGGAACTGATGAAACCTCTGTTGTAAGTAAACAGATGTCTGGCAAACCGCAGAAAACAGATATAATCGATGTTGTAGTTGCAACTATATCATTCGGAATGGGGATTGACAAAAAATCTGTCAGATTTGTAATTCATTGGGATATTTCAAAATCGTTTGAAGGATATTACCAAGAATCAGGAAGGGCTGGCCGTGATGGACAGCTGTCTAGATGCATACTATACTACTCTGTCCAGGACAGAGATAGGGCACTGTTTTTGATCTCGCAAAATCAAGAAAATCCAAACAACACTCAGTCTCTGGAAAGTTTCAAACAGGTGTTCTAATCTAATGTAGATGATTGCATATTGTGAAAATTACAAAAAATGCCGTCATTTGTATATTGTGGATTACTTTTCCAAACAAAAGAATAAGATGAATGATGACATCTGCCCAAAAAGCAATTGCGATATATGCAAGAAACCCGAAAAAATCAAAAAAGCAGCTTCAGAGTACCTTTTGAAATCGAGTAATTACAAGAATACAAGTGAAAACGTGGAATCTGTATCGTTATTAGGTGGAAACTACAACACAAGTGATGGCCCCAAGCGACTAATGGACGGTAGTCTAGCGAGCTTTGCGCCATTAAAGCGCACTTTTGATGAATATTCTTCTGTCGCCGAATACCCTGGATTCCAACCTGCCAAAGAACTTTACCGAAATTCAAGTGATTTTGGAGGATTCAAAACCGCTAAACAAATACACCAAGATACCAACCCATTTTTTGGCAAAAAGAGTAAAGATAGCAGTGAAGATGAATCGGTCTCAAAATACCCATTGTTGCACTATGACCGACACATCAAGGGAAGCACCCGTGAAAAAAGGGACAAATCAATCACTAAATTGATAAAAGCACTGGCTGAAAAGTATGACACGCTCAATCAAGAGTAGAAAAGCATTAATCATAGTGTCATCCAGACGATTGCGATTGAACTCGAGGGAAAAGCTTTTATCTCCAGAACATTATTTGTGATTTATCAAAATAGCATAGTCACTACTTTGAGAGAAATTAAAGGATTAAAGACACCGTCTGCCGAGTTGAATAATGTTTACGAAAAATATATTGCCAATAAAATGTAGATATACGGGCCAGATTCCCTTTGTTCATTGGGGTTGCTGTACACCAGCCCAAATCAATCGGGCTTTATACACGAATAGTATAGAAGCCACAAAGTTCACCAACCTCCATTCGAAGAGAAGAATCTGCTGCTGGATCATGGAAGAGAGATAATTACAAACAACTAGTACTACGTAAGAATATATCTAGGACACAGTGAATTTGACAGATTGGAGCAACAGTTTACAAGTGAGCCCAATGACAGTACTATGAAAAATTCTGAAAAAATTAATCATATCCAACGCTGTCCCCCAGAATCGCATCTTTCTATCCCTCCATAATACTTGACGGTATCTTGCTTTCGATTTGACCCCCAACAAAATATGTCTGATTTATTGAATGTTTTTCTGCAAGTTTTAAATTTGAAACGGTTGGCGTGTTTGAGCCCAACATGCCCATATATTAGAACGGCTTTTGGATTGCCATTTCAAAACATGGATTTCTCACTACTGCAGATATTCGTAATAACGATAAGTGTGTTGGGTTTCTATGGCGGAATATATATCCTATTCTTTTGCAATATGCCAAGGAACCAGTTTACCCATTTGATTAAAGTCATTGCAGTGTCTGATGTACTCTCAGCATTCGCAGCATTAATTGATGTATTATTCCACCTATGCGATATGGACAACAAATATGTTTATGGAGTTACTCGAGCTGTATACACCCTCAGTACAAACATGTTCCTTGTTTTAGCCAGCGCACTAGCAATTACGGCATTGTATATCGTACGGTTTGGAGGCTCGATCAACAATGTGCCTTGGTTCCTGTTCCTTCTGCTGTCAGTGTCATTATCGCTTCCGCAAATGTTCTTTGCGTATTTCAAGAACGGCAAGGGACAAAAAATAATCAACATCATGGATCTAACGCTGGATTTTGCCTTGTTTGCGGTGACCATGCTCTGCTACTTGCTTACATACCACCAACTCAGGATGTCAAAAGAAGCCAGGAGACTTCGATTGTCCAAAAACACTTTCAACAAACAAGAATCCACAGTGCATAAAGGAAGCAATGCTATGATGAAATTCAGCATCACATTTACTATGATCAACCTATTTATTTTCATCCCTACAATTGTATTGAATATGCTGCTCGTACTCCATCAAGCAAAAATACTAAAAGGCAAGAATTTTGGCTACTTCAACTTTTTTGGCCCGGTAGGTATATATCAAACATTCTTTTCCATCAAAGGCGTCTTGCACGCGGTTGGGATCTACTATGGATTCAACAACAAAAGGATTGCCTTGGCTTCCCAAAAGTCACAAAAGAAAAAAGACAACTCCTTACCTAAAAAGGATGATATCTACATCTCTATGCCAATACCCTTGAAAACAAAGCAGAAAACTGAAGCTGTCCCAAACAGTTTCAGCGGGCCATTGTCGCCTACTTGGGAAACATCTAAAGCTTCTGGAAAGCTGGATGTGTCAAAGAAATTCATCTCGGCAACAACGTCGGCAAGCACCATTCGCGTAGAAGAAAGGACGAAGCCAGTAATGCTAGATTCCCCTACTGTATCTAAATTCCCAGATTTTAGTAATTTGTAAATAAACCTTTATTCTATATTTGGTCTTTTAATATGACTAGCTTTGGTTTCTTAGGAGCATTGTAAGCATTGAACTCTGATGGAGAGCTGACAGAGACAACTGAGCTGACAGAGTTCATTCTTCCTCCATTGAACGAGTTGAATTCACTTGGTGAACCGACAGACATGACTTTGGAATTTGCAGAGCTCCCAGTTTTTAGTCTGGCACCATATACAATACTAAGGAAAATCAACGGTGGCAGGATAATCATTTCGATAGGAATCAAGACGCCTGTCCATACCGGTCCAAAAGTATTGAGAATATACGGAATATAAGTGACAGTTCTAACCACGCATAGTAAAATTCCAAACATTGCCGAAGTGAGTTTGAGTGATTCCAGTTTCTGAGTAGTTTCGCTGAAATGCGATTGTCTAATTGAAGCAACCATAATCGACACAAAGAAAACCCCAACTATTCCAACAAAGATGGTGTTCAAGACTGATTTAACTATCCTTGCTGTGCTTGGAAGTGACAAAAGACAAACACCGTCATCATTGTACCTCGTGGAATACAAAATAACACTAACAATTCGTGGTATAATATCAAGTCCCCAGTATAATAATTGCCAAACTACTTTCTTCCACCATTTCTGTTCAAGCTTGTAAACTCTAATCAAAAATATCCAATCCACGAGTGCTTCAGCGACATTAAACGAAATTCCCTGGGATTAATTGTGACTACCTGCATATACCATACTGCACATTCAGTAACTGGAGAAATATTAATAGCAAGTGTAATGGTGGTATTGATAATCAGCAAAATTCCAAAGACACATTGGAATATCGCAATTTCTGCACGCTGCTTGAATCCGTAGTATATCAATAATGCGATTCCGTTTATTATTGCAACTGTGAATTCTGCTATCACAGCGACATAGGTTGGTGTCATTTGGGGAAAATATTCTCGAATTATTCTCAAAATATTCTCAATATTCTCAATATTTCAAGGAGCAAACAGCTGTCCGAAAACGTTTGCATAATTTACTACCAACAGCAGGATGATAAAGTCAATCCACAATTAGATTAAAGAAGGCTATTTATCTTTCTATTCTTTTTGTTCTTGTGATCCCTAAAAAGGAAGCTACCGCAATTGCGGTTAAACTGCAGTCAAAAATAGAAAAGAGAAAAGAATTCTATTACAAGATTGAGAGGCCGTTCTTTTTAGGTCCATTTGAACTAGTGGAGAATGAATTTATAGCGCCGGAAAGCATTCCGCTCCCAGTTTTCATCTTTGAGCCGTAAACGATGCTAAGGAATAATATTGGTGGTAATAATGACATTTCGATGGGAATCAAGACACCGGTCCATACAGGCCCAAAGGTATTGAGGATGTACGGAATGTAAGTGACAGTTCTAATGACACACAGAAGAATGCCAAACATTGAAGAGGTAATGGTAAGCGACTCCAATTTTTGGCGAGTATCATTAAAGGAAGTGCGGCCAATACTACTTACCATCATGTACACAAAGTAAATCCCAACAATACCAACAAACACGGTATTCATTACCGATTTGGTTAGCCTGGCAGTGCTCGGAAGAGATAACAGGCACAACCCAGTATTTGAAACACTAGTGCTATACATTGCAATAGAAACTACACGCGGAATCACATCCAATCCCCAAAACAAGACTTGCCAAATTGCTTTCATCCACCATTTCTGTTCCAGCTTGTAAACCCTAATCAAAAATATCCAATCCACGACTGTTTCTGCAGTATTGAAACTTATGCCTTGAAAGTACCACAAGTAGCATTCAGTAACTGGCTGCAGATTGACAACAAGAGTGACGCAAGTATTGATAATCAAGAATATCCCAAATATACATTGAAAGTTGGCAATTTCAGAGCGTGGTTTGAATTGGTAGTATAGTAACAACGCCAGTCCGTTTAGAATGGCGATAGAGAATTCTACAATGACCGCAACAAACGTTGGAGTTAGGGTTGGCATTTCTGTGCCAATACTCGTTCCGTTATTTATTCAAAATGGTTTGTGTTTTTTCATGCCCAAAATAGATGAACCAAGACCCGAATGATGACCTAGCGGATTAGCTCATGATTTCGACGCCGCAATAAAGAACTAGAACCTGCAATGGTATCGGCTCTTACGCTGCTGCAATTCAGAATGGCAGACTATGGCATTTGAATGCCAATCCGAAAGTTAAATCCAGCAAAGATCGAGAAATATTGGGTTCCTTTCGGGAGTGATGTGCCGATGCCATTTTGACACCATAATAGGAAATTCTTCAGCAATTAATTCCCAATTAGATATTTTCAAACTTGAAATGGCTCATTTCTCGGTCAGGAGTGAGGACTGCTCCAGCTACTTTTGGAACTAGTTTTCAATAAACATCTACCAACAAACAGCAATTAACACAATTGCAAAGTTTATTAGAATGTTTAGAATATGGACAATGTTTTATCTTTTCCAAGTGATGACACGGTCTTTTCCTTTGAGATTACTGAGGAAACAAAGTTTGTCAACGTGTGCTTCTTTGTCTTTAATTTTGCTCCATAAACAATTGAGCAGAACAAGAGCGGAGGTAGGATCGTCATTTCCAATGGAATCAGGATGCCAGTAATAGTTGGCCAAGTGTTGAGAATGTAAGGAATATAAGTGATGGTACGCACAATGCATAATGCGACGCCAAACATGGTTGAAGTCAAAGTAAGAGACTCCAACTTTTCGCTTGTGTCTTGAAAATTGGTTTGTCTAATGCTTTCAATCATCATAAAGATAAAGTAGATTCCTACAATACCAACAAAAGTAGTGTTCATGACGGATTTAAGTATTCTTGCAGTTTGCGGCAAGCTTAATAAACATACGTCGTTTTGGTAGGAAGTGCTATACATTGAAATTGAAACTATGCGCGGAATAACATCCAAGCCCCAATATAAAACCAACCAAGAGTATTTTCTCCAAGCAATTTGTTCCAATTTGTAAACCCTAATCAAAAATATCCAGTCAATAATTGCTTCCGCTGCATTGAACGATATTCCTTGCAGGTACCATTCGCCGCACCAAGCAACTGGGTTAAGGTTGATATATAATGTAATCGAAGTGTTAATCATCAACAAAACTCCAAACATGATTTGATACTTTTGAATTTCTGTTGTCGATTTAAGCCCATAGTGATACAAAAGTACCAATCCATTCAGTATGGATACTGTAAATTCTGTGCAGACCGCGATAAAAGTAAGAGTCATAATGTGGTAAAATATCTAGTTATTAAATAGGAAGGAGGCTTCTAATTCCCAGTTTGGATCGCTTACTGGGCTTATGGATCCGCAAGCGCCTCAAAACAAGAATGGTAAAGTCAAGGCTATTTACAGATACATTACAGTGGAGTTCCAATTACTCGTAAATATTCCTGAAAGAACATTCTTTTAGTAGGAATTCCATCAAAATTCCATTAATCTTGGGATCTTGACAGGTACTGATGTGGCGAGTGCTTGAACTGATGAGAGTCCATGCGTCTGCAAAGATGAACAAAGTCTGATATCGTTACAAAGAGCGAGCAAATCCGGATTGAGCCAGGTACTAGTGATTCAATCCCATCATTCTATCGTAACCGCCTGCTCCGACGGAATTCTATAATTCTGAAATTCTCGCTATTCACAACCGACTTGCTATTAAACTTGTTTGAATTGATTACAAAGCCATTAGCATTTTTAGTTTCAATTACGCTATTTCTTTAGTTCCGTTCGTGAAACCAAAAAAGCCCATCACCGCACAGATTTTCTTTGACCAAAACTGATGACCACAACAGCCGGATACCTAATATTTAATGGATTTGTCATATTTGGAGGATTAATCGGAACACTCGGAGCAATTGCACTTCTCAAATTCAAACTGCCCGCCAACCCATTCAGTTCATTGATCTGGTTTCTTGGAATCACTGATTTACTCTGCGCAGTGCCCTCAATATTGCTGTCAATTATATTTCTGATCAATAATGACCTTGGAACCATGATATGGATGAAGTTTTACAAAATATTTGCAATATTCCACCTGAATTTGTTTGCTTACCTGGGATTAAGTATTGCATTTTATACCTATTACATAGTTAGACTAGGAGGAAGCTTCAAAAGTATTAAATGGAAAACCGTGAGTTTCCTGTGTATATGTCCTGGTAAGTGATATAAGAGTGCCTGCAAAACGATCATACCGGCAGGCTCACTGATCCAATTCCCTTTCGAATAGAACTGACATTAGGAATCCTTATTATTACCGGCGGTGCTGTTCAAGTTCAAAAGTACGGAGAAGCGTTCGCAAGGCAGATATTAATGCCGATAGTCTATTCTGAGCTGATGATTGCCTTTTTGCTCACACTTACCTTTTGCTATTTGACGCTTACTCAGCTATCTCACCTGCCGAAAAAGAAATCACAAGCGGAGCATTTGATGTTCAAATTTATTACATTCTTTATGGTAGTGCATGTCATATTATGGGTGCCGGTCTTTGTTTTCTTATTGCTATTCATGATGCAAGTGGTCCATGGCCGGAAGCTGGAATTTAATAGTCTGCCCAGGAATGTTCAAGTAAGCCAGGTGTTCTTCCAGGTAGTAATGATTACCAAGGGCTTTTTCCATGCTTTGGTAGTGAGATATGGACTGTCATGCAAGGAAGAAAAGAAAGTTGTCCTAAAAGTCAGGAAGAAGGTCAGTGTCGTCTCTCTCCCAGAAATGGCAATAGTGGTAGACAAACCCAAACGATATTCTAATATTTTTTAATAATACTGTACTATAACTGTTGAAAAAGTTTACTATTTTTCAAATCTCGGACGAGAAATGAACACATTTAAAATCCTGATTGCAACAGACAACCACATTGGGTTCATGGAACAAGACCCGATCAGGAGCAACGATTCATTCCAGACATTCGAAGAGATTTTGAAATTGGCAGTGTCCCACAAAGTTGATTTTATTCTCCTTGGTGGTGATTTGTTCCATGACAACAAACCTTCTCGAAAGTCAATATTCAATATAATGACCTTGGTTAGACAATATTGCTTTGGAGATGGTGAATGCCATGTTGAATTCTTGTCGGATCAATCAGTGAATTTCTCCAACAGGTACGATAGCACTTACTAGATTCGGAACTGTAAATTATCAAGACCCAAATTTTAATGTAAAAATACCTATATTTTCAATTCATGGGAATCATGACGACCCTTCGGGAGATGGAAACTTGTGTGCACTGGATATACTCTCAGTTTCTGGATTGATCAATTATTTTGGAAAGCAAGCCCAAGTGGATGATATTGAGATTAATCCATTGTTGATGAGAAAAGGGGATAGCAAATTAGCAGTGTACGGACTGGGAAATATCAGAGATGAGCGACTGCATCGCACATTTGAAAAACAAAAAGTGAAAATGCTCAGACCTGTTGAAGATACAGAAGAATGGTTCAATTTGTTTGTGATTCATCAGAATAGGTTCGTTTGAGCTAATCTAGAATTGCCCATTCGCAAAAGAACTATATTCCTGACAGATTTCTGGATTCCTTTTTAAATCTGTGTCTATGGGGCCACGAAGTAACTTGTACTCTAATCGATAGCACGAATGTCTGATTGAGCCTCAAGAATCAATCAACAACTTTTTCATCACACAACCAGGTAGGAGGATTATAACCCATAGGGTCCTCGATCGCTACATCGCTCTCTGAAGGCGAATCAGCTCAAAAACACGTTGGGATATTAAAAATTACTGGGCAAGAATTCCAGCTTGAAAAAATTAAATTAAAAACAGTAAGGCCGTTCATTATGGACAATGTTGAACTATCAAAGGTAGAAGGTTTGGATCCTGGAGATAAGGATAGTGTTTCTTTGTACCTAAGAAGAAAAGTATTTTCTTTTTGATGAAGGTTGCCAAGATGATTGCAAAAGCAAAGCAAGAGTGGCTCGAGTTGAATTCAGACAAGCAGGAAGCTGATTTTCCCAAGCCGTTAATTAGATTAAGAGTGGAATATAGCGAAGGATTTACAACTTTTAACCCTCAACGATTTGGACAGAATTTTGTAGAAACAGTTGCAAACCCAAAGGATATCTTGCAGTTTTATCGTAAAAAGGTGCCTAGAGGTACTATGCATGTAACATTAGCGAAAAGAGCTGCCCCGAACCCCCAAGATATGCTGGATATTGAATCATTTCTGCCTGAAAACGTTGAAGAAACAGTGGTGGAAGATTTTATTGCGGACTATTTAAATGCACACAAGCTAGAGATTATACCTGAAAACCAATTCACCGATGTAATTGAAGATTTTATCCAAAAACAAGACAAGGAAGCCATTTCAACGTTTATTGACGACACAATTACAAAAACCAGAGAAATGATTGAGTTGGACGAAAACCTTGAGGTTCCTAGATTGAAAAGAATTATCAAGAATGTCAAAGAACAGCGTGCTGAGGAATACTCGAATAAAGTTGGGAAAAAGGATCGCTCTGTTTCAATCAAGGCTCCGATGACAATGAATTTACCTCAAAACAAGTGGAAAAGAGCTAAAAATGTAATTAGTCATAATAATAGGACCAAGACGATTTTGAAGATGAAGAATATGTATATGTAAACGAAGACGAGAAAAAGAAACCAGCAAAGAAAGCGCCAATTACAAAAGCCAGGCCAAAAGGCACAAGAGGAAAGAAACATGTGCAGGAATCTGAAGAAGAGGAAGATGTTGATATGTCTGAAGATAACCAGGAAGAAATTGAAGAGGAAGTTGCACAAAAGAAACGAAAGACTTTGGAAGTTGAAGGCCAGCCAAGAAAGCGTGGACGAAAAGCTGCAGCAGTTGACGAAGCAGTTTCTCCACCTGCTGTTGAAAAGCCGATTCAAAGATCAAAATCTAAAAGATTGATTGTAGACGAGGATGAAGAGATGCAGCCTGTTGTTGAACAAAAAGAACCACCGAAAAGAAAAGGAAGATTGCTTCCAACCAGCTTTGCCTCGTCTGGCCCAAAGAAAAAGAAGGTGGTTCGTCAGTCTACCTTAAACTTTACACCGTCCCAAAGATAATAATATATCAAAGCTTGTATCACTGATTTGGTCGCAAACTGCTCTTTAATCGCAAAACTTTGGTGAATAGGCAGAATTATCTAATACTGATGAATTGATAAAGCTAACTAAAATATTTCAAATCTAAGATATTAGTAGATAGTTACGTATTCGGATATTTTAAATGAACATCCTGTTAGGCACAAATCTACAATTCTGAGAGAGTGTAAAAAGGGATAACTGAACAATAAATAGATAGTTCAGTGTAAACGTTGCCACCATGCCCTTTTAAACACTGGCCATAACATGCTTTGAAATATTTGTATTTTGGTGTTTGAGTCACGAGACCAAAGGCAGATTCAACTTTGAACTTGTTACATCAATATGAGACCATATTCACTAACTGCCTGCATCTATAGATGTCATCAGCCTCAACACAAACTCCTTGCTAGTGCCACATGTAGTCTTGTTTTAAACCTGCGCCTTATTTCCTCACTTTTGAAAATGGATACAATTGAAAATCTTCAAATGAATCAGTTAGAAGAGTCAGAAGAGCAAAAGCGATTGGATTCCCTTCATCTATATATGAAATCATTAAACGAACCCTCACTTGATGTATTGATTGAAGAGCTTGAAAATCGCAGAAAATCATTCTCAACCTACTACAAAAGAACTAAAGCACAATGGGAAAAATACTATGGCCTTCCTGGAATTGATATTTACAACCATTTACACTCGATGCAAGATGATTATATTGAGGAAGATTTATTGAATTATGTATTTCGATTTATGGATTCGTTGACTTCTTTGTATTCGTCCTCACGTTTGTCAGCGAAGCAGTCGCAGGACCATTTGGAGTTTCATCCGACACCTGTGTCAAAATCGTCTTTATCATCTGTATCGTCAAAGGATTCATTGAAGGAACAAGGCAATTCATTGAAAAGAAGAAAAGTCCGTACGAGCGAGTAGAAAACTAATTTAATGTATTATTTATTTGCATGATGAGATAAGCTTTCTTGGCAGTCTTTTATAAATTAGTAGATAGGTATATATTCATGTATTAATATACAGTAAATTCCTGATTACATAAGAGAGATAATGTATTGGGAATAATAGAAAGTGAACAAGATGTTGAGGTGAGTATTACGAAAAAAGATGTCTGTTAAAACGGCGGGATATAGAAGAAAAAGAGAAAGGTTGTAGAGAGTGTTAGAGGGCAAGGTTGTTTTTTTTAAAGGTTTCTAACGATGTTATGGTCCCAACCTTTAGATTCTATAATAAATTTTATCTAGAAATATTTCAAATCTAAGATATTAATTTATTGTCCACTGCGGGAAACTACTCCTTGCACATCCTTCCAAATTTCCAACTTCTTGAATGGATGCGGTTCTAACGATGGCAAGAAACCGACGTGGCAAAGATAGCCGAAATACAGCGACATCAAGTCGTGCATGTTTGGATTCCTTACCAAGGAGCCAGCAATAATTTCGCGTGTGAATGAATCATCCAGAGTTGGGCTCTTTGTCGAAGTTGGCAGGTCATCAAGGACAAAATGTAATAATGGGAATAATGCATGATCTGACGTGGATAGAGTTAGTTCAAGGAGAGATGTGCGCCAATGAATATATTCGGTTGGTGCAACCTTGTAGTTGTGGATGAGACTGGCAAACAAATCATCGAATTTGAAACTAGATTAATGAAACAGTATACCTGTGTGAGTTCCACGTGTGGAACACTCCCAAGTCAAACGATTTGGGGTTTCCCGCAACTTCTAGGACCACATCGGCCACATAATCAACAGAGCACATATTGACAACGTTGGACATTCTCGGAGCTTGTTGTAGCTGGATACATCCCTTGATCAATCTCCAAATGAAATCATCTGTGTTGGTAACACCAGTAACTGAGTCGCCGACAATATATCCAGGTCTAATAATTGTTGCAGGCACACCTCTTTGGCGAGATCTGAGAATTAATTGTTCGGCGACCCACTTGGTTTGGCCATAACCGCTTCTCAAGCCATGTTTACTTCCTTGCATATCATCGTTTTCATATACGGAGGTGCCAGTTACCAACTTATTTACATAGTGCTCAGTATCAAGGACAGACGTAGAAGAGACAAAGTGAATCGATTTGAGGTGGTGCGTGGTTGCAGCTTTGAGGGCAGTAAGAGTACCAACCACATTTGGTCCCTTTAGTTTATGATATGGATAAACCCAATGCACCTAGAATTAGCCAGAATTGTACCAAAGCACCATTGTGAATAATAATGTCCACAGATTCGCAAATTTGAGTCCAGCGATCTTGAGCCAGTCCAAATCGTTCGGCAGCCAAATCACCGCACACGCCGATAATTTTGTCGTTCAATGAATCATTCCACACCAAGTGTCGCTTGCAATTTTCTTTGACTCTTTCAAATGCATCGCCTTCTGTTTTAGCACGAACAAGGCAGATCATTTTTGATTGAGGGAATCTCTTTAGGGCACTTGCTATAATAAAGGCTCCCAAGAATCCGGTAACACCAGTAATAAATAAGGTTGGGTTTGGAGTGGATAGCTTGGAGATATCAAAATCAGCCAAATCACCTTTACAAATGGTTGGGTCATCAACTTCCTCCAAATCAGCTGCGTAATCAAAGATGACTTCTGCATTCTGAGTTTCATTATTCTCGCGTTTGATTTTTTCAAGAGATTCGTCGCTATTTGGTGCTGCTGCTGATTGAGTCATGTTCAAGTCTCCTCCTCTGAGGTAGTCTACATCTGCAACCATATCTGATAAAACAGGCGATCGGTAGACCATTCCTAATGGTGCTTCAACGGCCAAAGATTTGCGGACTTCAAAAACCAATCTAGTGGCAAGAATAGAGTGTCCTCCAAGATCGAAAAAGTTGTCTTCCAGAGAGATTTTTGAGCTTTCGACATTCAACAAATTGGACCAGATATCTCGAAGAGAATTTTGCAGTGGAGTCAAAGTATCTTCTGCTACTTTGGAAGTAGCTGCTGCAAGCGCAGTATCTGGGAAAGGAAGCGCATTCTTGTCGATTTTTCCATTTGGTGTTAGTGGCATTCTAGTCAATGGCACAAATACAGAAGGGATGGCATAGCTTGGAAGTTTTTGTTTCAGGTAATCCCGGACGTCTTTGATAAACAAGCCAACATCTTCCCCTATTCTTTCTAGCGGAACAAAGTAGCAAACAAGAGTCTTTTCTTCGTACTTGTCTCTTCTTACCAATGTAACATTTTCCCGTATTTTTGGATGCTGGGATAAATGAGTATCGATTTCCTTTAGTTCAATTCTAAATCCTCTGATTTTGACTTGGTCATCAGTTCTCCCGGTGCATTCAACACATCCATCGGGTAAATACCTTCCTAAATCACCAGTACGATATAATCGGTCTCTGGCGCCAAAGTAATATGGAATTGATCTGTCGCTTTTTGGAGGAGCAACAGCGAAAGGATTGTCAATGAATTTTTCTGCAGTTACTTCAGGGAGACCCAAATAACCTTCTGCTAAACCACCACTTCGGACATACAATTCACCAACTTCACCGACACCAGCCAATAATCCGTGGTCGTTAATTACAAGTAACTGTACATTCTTCATGCCAACGCCGGCAGGCATGATATCCTTTTGTTCAGTTAAATAACCAGGATTGATGGACATTGGAGGGATTTTCAAGAATGACACAGCACGCTGAGTTTCGGTGGTTCCGTACATATTGATAACATGAGTGTTTGCTGCTAGATGCTGCAGTCGCAATACATCTCTCTTTGTTAAAACATCACCAACAAAGAAGGCATGGCGCAATGATGGGATTGGATGGGTAGCGTTTGCAGAAAGTAGTTGGCCCATCGCAGGAGTCAAGTGGGTTATTGTGATTTCTTGTTCTGCCATCCATTCGGCCAATTTGCCAGGGGTACCAATGTTTTCAGCTGTTGGGATACAAATCTTTGCTCCCAAAAATAGAGGAGTAAAAATATCTCTTTGAATTGGATCATGAGCGATTCCCGACAGCATAGTGAAACTCTCCTCTTCAGTCATATTGAACTCCTCCTTCATCCACGGATAGAAGTGAGTCAACGAAAAGTGTCGTCCGCGAACACCTTTTGGAATACCAGTCGAGCCAGAGGTAAAACTAAGCGTTCCTACACTATCTGGACCGATAACAACTCCAGGATGCTGCGATGCTTTGGAATAAGAGTCTTGCAACACATCTGCAGCCCCGCCTGGCAACAGTCCCCCTTTTAATCCATTATCGGTTATTTCTAGGGCGGGAACTTCGCAAATAATATCCAAATTTTCTTTGATATAAGAACGCACTTCATCCCCCAAGACTCCTGCCTTTTTCAAAATAACCAGTCCTTTAGGCTTTGCAACAGAGAGATAGACATTTTGCCTGGGGTATGGATATGCAGGGTCTATAATTAATCCAAAATTACCAATGACACTAAATGTAGCTCCTGCCTTTAAAACACCCATTACTGCAATAACCAAATCAACTCCTCTATAAGAATACAGCACAACTACATCTTCTCGCTGTATTCCACTTGCGATAAAGTGGTGCGCAAGGATATTCGATGCTTCATTCAATTCCTTGTAGGAATATGTTTTTGCTGGACCGCCATCAACAGATTCAACAACACAAACTCTATCAGGATGTGCTTGAGCATTCTTTGCAAATATATCTGTAATGGCACCAGCATAGCTATCCCAATTCAAATCAGCTAAAGGATTTGGGATTAATTCTGAGCTAGAATCAGTAGCAAGTGAAATCTTTCCAATAGGAAGATTCACATCGTTAGCAGCAGAATTCAAGACCTGCTGTAGCTGTTCAATCATGATTTTGATTCTTGATTCAGAAAATAAGACTGAATTGTACACCACTCTGATTTGGATTGGCAATAGTCGTCGAAGTGTTGGCGCTTGAGAAATAAATACAGTCATATCACAGGACGATGAAGTTTGAGTTGATAGCAGAGTATCTGGAGTGGTGTCAGTAACATTAAAGAAGCGCACTTTAAACAGAGATTGTCTTAATGACGGATCTTCATCTGTTTCTACATTGAACGCTTTCAACAACTCGCCAAATGGAATTTCGTCTTCAATCGCTTCATTTTCAGTCTACTTTAAACAATAATTACTTGAACAACTTTTTGAATAAGCTCCTTGATTGAATTCTTGCTCGATACATTCAATCGCAATACAGCTGGGTTCGTTGATTGTGAACTAGATCCAACTGTGATATCTTCCTCGCCTGTATACCGATGTAAAATTGCAGTGAAGGCGGATAGCAATATGCTGAAAGGAGTAACGCTTGTATTACCAAGTGACTGAACAGCCAATGATAATTTCAAGATTGATAACGACGATTGTTCAGATATATCCAGGATTATTTCTGATTCAACAATTCGCGCTGGAATAGGACGTGGATAGTCAGTGGGCAACACAAGTTCTGTTAGTGAAGATAGCCGTGATTTCCATCTATTTGTTTTTTCAGTGACTGCAGGCATGATTTTCAAGTTTGGTGGGGTAAGCTTTTTTTATGGTTTCGGAGATGGTGATTTTGGAGATTGATCAGCAAGTGATCAACGATGAAATTGAAACGACTCATTGAAATATACCATTCATCCCATCATTCAACGCAGAGGCAGGCATTTATAAGTGATGGGACAAGTATATTTCCAATTGTAAAAATGTTCCAGGAATTACTTGGGATTCCCTTGAAAATAAATATCCAATCTGAATGGAAGAGGAAGCTAATCGAATGCTCTCATGTCGTCTTGAAAACAAAGGGCGGTAACTTTCTCCATTTGCAATGCACTTACCCGCCAAACCAAAGGCTGCTCTTCTGGTAGATCTGAATGGGTAATCGTTTACTCATGGCTTGCACTCTGTTCATAAACAAAATATCTTTCGATGGCATTCGCCGACAGCCCTCTGATTCAGATAAAGTACTGGCTAATCAAAGCCTGCGCTTTGGAATCTCATTTAAACTCTTTGAAGAATTTGATTGGTGTGCTTTTCAGCCTGAAAATGAGATCACGAGTTCTCAACACTGCATCCCTTTGTTTCGAATGGCTGCCGACAGAAAAAATTTAGTTTTTAAATGATTCTCTGCAGTATTGGTTCCGCAATTGCTGTAGAAAGGATACATAATTGCTCTTTAACTTGTTCCGCTTTCCTAACCGTCTCAATCTTTTACTCTCTCCAAAGCCAGATAAACGTTCTGGCGATAAGGAAAAATGGCTAGGGTCCCAACGATTTCCATTGAAAAAAAAACATTTTTAGAACCGCTGCATTTAAATACAAATTTCTGCCAGCATGAATTAGCATAGTAATAGATAAATAGCGGCCTGGTATTACCTTTTGCAAGCAGAGCTTCCTCCTTGTTTTTTGGTCATTCGTGGCCATGTGAATCCTTGTGTCACATCTCGAATGGCCCACTCGAGAGAATATAAATTCCCCAAATCTCCAGCAAGAATCCATCAAATATGCCTAAAGTCGGAAGAAGCGTTTCCCCAGACTACATCACCAAAGAAGAATGGGAAAGAAAAGAACAGGAAAGGAAGCAAAATCACTCTGCTATCGAAAGAAAAAGAAGACAGAAAATCCAAGAGCAACTCAAGGTCTTAAAACGACTTGTTCCGTCTTGCACTGCAAGAGATGATACCGAAAAGCTTTCCATTCTGCAAGGGACTGCTGATTATATCAAGCAATTACAAGATTTATTAATGCAATACCAAGAAAAAGATCCGTCGATCGTGCCTACTGCAGCTAAATTTTTGCCCATCAAACAAACCAGCACACACTCTGTACTGACCACTCTACTGCCAAACTACAAACCACCTTCAACTTTTGCAAGAGTGGAGAAGCCAGTTAAAGAGCGTCCAGTTCCAATGAGAATGGAAACTTTATTGTGTTGATATTTATAATAAATAATTGTAATAATTTGCTACATATTTCTACTGGATTGTTTTTTGTCATAAGGTAATGCACACAGGAGCACATGACATCAAAATGGTCGCCGATTGTTTTTGGAGCCTTTAATCCAGCGGGGCCCGCCGACAGAAAAACACAGAATGGACCAAGCCAAAACAAGTATTCGTCTGGAAGAATAACTAGCCCACTAGTAACTTGAATATAGTCCGCATTTCCTCTTGGTTATACTTTAATAAGGTATACGAAATGATATCCCGTGATCACATATGCTTTCCAAAAAAAGAAACTCAAGCTGGATGATCATGGGAGTAAATAATACAAGCTGCTCGACCAATCAAATATCGACTTTTATTGTATCTAGAACGACAAGCCAGATGTAGCGTGCGATAAACCATTGCTAGATCTGACACAACATAAAGCTAGAGTCTGATAGTTGCGTATTATCAGTCGAATTCAAATTCGGTAAATTTGGCCAATCTAAAAATGTCGAGAGCACAGGAATTTGAAAACAAGGCAAGACAGCAATTAAAAGATTCTTCTTCGTTCTTTGGGTTGTTAGGATCGCCTCCAAACCATATGCAAGCAGTTGAAGAGTAATTCCCCTATTAACATAGTTTCCAAACCGCTGCAAATCTATACAGAAACCAAAAACAGTATGATGAAGCCGTAAATTGTTTGTTGGCTGCCGCTGAATGCCATGTAACCCTGAATTCGTATTTCTTTTTAATCTAGTCCTTATTTGGCAGCACAAGCAACTTTGACTGCTGGGTCACTATTGGAAAAAGCCAATCCTGAACGCTCTGCAAGTATTTATAAACAAGCATCTAATTTGTTTTACCAAGGAAATAGCAGTGATCGGGCAGCAGAAGTATTGGAAAAAGGTGCGAGGTAGACATGGTTAATCATAGAGCGCTGGAATTAACAAACAAAAAAAGAGCCTTTGAAATGTATATGGAGTCGATTAATTTATACGAACAGGAGGATCATATTCAAACTGGGATCAACACTTACTCTGCTTGTTTAGCATTCACTCTGCGCAGTGGAATGAGAGAGGAAGCACTTCAAGTGTCATTAAGGATGCAGGAAGCTTTTTATAAAATCAAAAGGCAGACATCTTGCTACCGACAAGTTTTGGCGACTGTGCTGATCCTACTTTCGGATAGTAAATATGTTGATGCGTTCAATGCGTATACAGAAGCGCAAAAGTACGGACTGGACCAGACAGAAGAAAGCGCAGTTATACTATCAATATTCAATGCGGTTGAAACAGCTGATCAAGAAATGATGGATATGACACTTACACAAAACAGATATTTGCTCGAAAACGAAGTATTGAAGCTGAATGTCAACGTTCCTGCCCAACCAATGCAATTGTTCAAGAGTAGTAATCTGCAGGCACTCCAGGATGAAATTGAAGATGAAGGAATTTTATAATATACTTGTATTTTATTCACTCCTGTCTATCTCACTGATAATTTGAATTTAGCAAGATTTTACTGAGAATTTGCCATTGGGCTCTTCGGAATCTATCGGATGTTTGTCGAACCCGCAGCGGTCCTCGAAAACTCAGCTAACCCAATCAATGCAAACATCTATATCCAACCATACCTTGTAGCTAATTGCTCTAGTAATCATAATCACCATTCTTCTACATCACGTGATACTATATAAAAAAACCAATGAAGCGGATTTTCTACCTCAATGAGCAAAGTTTACACCTCAGCACAAGTAGAAGAACACTCTGACAGAACCGATCTATGGATGACCATCCACGGAAAAGTATACGACGTCACAAAGTTCTTGGACGATCATCCAGGTAAGTAAATATAACCCAGGTGGTGAAGAGGTTTTGACTGAACTAGCTGGCCGTGATGCAACCGATGCCTTTGAAGAAATTGGTAACCCAAATTAACCCCAGGGTAAATATTCATTTAATTAGTCATTCTGATGATGCAAGAGACTTGTTGAAAACGTTCCTTGTTGGCGAATTGGACAAGAAGGATTTCACTTCCAAGCCTAAAGCCAGTGTACCAAAGAGTGCTGCTGCCTCCGAAACTTCAACTGGACCGTAATTGGGTTTTTTATTGTAGGTCTGTTGTGTTGTTTGCTTTGCCAGTTATTTTTGCGGCTGCATTTGCTTATTATAAATTCTACTCTGCGTAATATAGTTGTCTGGATTTTCAATTGATTGTGTCGTATTTTGTGTTTGTATTGGATCGAGTAGTTTATCTGGCCTGATCTGGTCCAGGTTCGACTCCAATGCCCTGAGTTTCATATCTCCCTCAATACTACCGTCAACTGAATATTTCATCTGTTGAAACAGCCAGCTTGTATTTTCAGCCTACGCCATAGTAAGTATCCAAGACAGAGCGATCACCTAAACTAGCCGAAAGTTGCCAACTGGTAGAACCGACTGAGGCGAAAATTATAGGCTGGTTTGTTTCTGTAGTTTCGATTTCTGATCACCCCAATTTTAGCGAAAACATCCCAGTTAGTTGTCCTGTGACCGATGCCAAAACGCCAGTGACAAACGGCTCACGCATTAAAATATTTTGCAAATTAAAAATGCTTCGATTGAGGAAATACACCACGAAAGCGCTGACAATCGGCATCAGGAAAGAAGGAAAGAACAGATGGGAACGCCGTGTTCCACTTGTGCCTGACCAAGTTGAACGACTAGTGAACGAACTTGGATCAAAAGTAATTATCCAGCCTTCCACAAAACGTGTGATTCCAGACGCAAAGTATATCGCTGTAACTTTATTAGCTGATTATAGGCTGGTGCAATAGTCCAGGAAGATTTATCCCAAGCAGATGTGATTCTAGGAGTAAAAGAAGTCCCAATCAACGACCTGATCCCAAATAAAACCTACATGTATTTCTCACATACACACAAAGGACAACATTACAATATGCCAATGTTGAAGTCGGTCATGGACAAGAAGATTCGTTTGTTGGATTACGAGTTGCTGACTGACGAGCATGGTAAAAGGCTAGTACAATTCAGCAAATTTGCTGGGTATGCAGGTATTTTATTGTTTACGAGGTATGATTGATGGACTACACTCCCTTGGGCTAAGATTGCTGGCTTTAGGGCTTGGAAATCCATTTTTGGCGATTGGCATGTCGTACATGTACAGAGCAGTCGCTGATGCTCGTTTGGATGTTACTAGAACTGGCCAAGTTATTATGGACGATGGATTGCCGAAACAGCTTGGACCAATGATCTTTGTTATTACAGGCGATGGTAACGTCTCCAGAGGTGCGCTTCATGTATTCAAATGCTTACCTCACGAATGGGTCAAAGCTGAAGATTTGGAAGCTCTTTCAAAAAAAAAGGACTTTGACAACCACAAAGTATATATTTGTCAAGCTCGTCCAAAAGATTTTATTGTTGACAAGGATGGCAAATTTGACCATGACGACTATATCGGCAACCCTCAAAAGTACAAGTCAGTATTCCACGAAAAAATAGCCCCGTACGCAAGATTGATTTTGAATGGAATCTTTTGGACCGACAAGTACCCGCGGTTGATGACTATTGAACAAACAAAGCAGCTTGCCCAGAATGATAATCTCAAATTGCTTACGCTTGCTGATGTTTCGTGTGATATCAATGTGAGTTTTACTAATTTAGGGATCATTTGAATTCATGGGTGAATCCTCAACAATCGACAGTCCTTATTTCATGTACGACCCAATTACAAAGAAAACTCACGATGATATTGAAGGAAAAGGCATACAAATCATGTCAATTGACAACTTACCGACTGAAATGCCACTTGAAGCCAGTGAATTCTTTAGTGAAGCATTATTCCCAGTAGTCGCCCAAATGGCAAAAAATAATTTCACTCATCCAGTGTTAACTAGAGCTTCAATTACAGATTCAGATGGAAAGTTGGTTGGGAAACACGAAAAGTTGGCTAAATTTGTTGAAAAACATGCTCATGCTACCGTTGTTGACCCAAAGAAGGTATTGCTACTGGGTTCCGGATTTGTTGCAAAACCACTGGTCGACTTTCTCCTCAGAAACAAAGGATACAGTGTTACAATTGGTACATTTGACTAATTTTAGCCAGCAACATGAAGCAGGAAGCACTCAGATTATCTGATAACCGTCCAAATGCCCCAGTAGTTCCATTAGACGTATCCAACAAACAGCAACTAGGCGAATTAGTAAAATCACACGATATTGTAGTCAGTTTCGTGCCAGCAACATTGCACCCTATTGTTGCTGAGGAATGCTTGAAATTCAAAAAGAACTTGGTAACTGCTAGTTACATATCACCTGCAATGCAAGCATTAAACGACAGAGCAAGGCAGGCTGGATTAACGTTTATGAATGAAGTTGGTCTTGATCCTGGTATTGATCATTTGACCGCCTGCCAAATGTTTGACCATGTAAAGAACCAAGGAGGCAAAATCACGTCATTTGTCAGTTGGTGTGGTGGTTTGCCAGCTCCAGAAGTCTCAAACAACCCTCTTGGATACAAATTCAGCTGGAGCCCAAAAGGAGTGTTATTGGCTGGTCTCAACTCTGCCAAATTCAAGCGTGATGGCAAAGTAGTTCTTTTTTAACATAGTTTATGGAAATTCCAGGGTCTGAATTACTTGCTAACGCAATTGATGTTCCAATCTTCAAAGGATACGCCTTTGAAGGCTTGGCAAATAGAGATTCTCTGCACTATATTGACACTTACCAACTGGATCCTGAGCATATTGAAACAATGTTCAGAGGTACACTCCGATACAAGGGATACTCTGAACTGATGCACATGCTGTCAAGAATTGGATTGTTGGATACAACACCTCGCAATGACGTATCTGGCAGCTGGGGAGATTTATTGGAGCGCCTGGTAAACAATAAGCCAGGGTATGGATTGAATGTCTCTAACGAACAACTAAAGAGGCTTGAATCTGCAATCAATTGGCTATCGTTAAACTCCAAGGAAGCGCAAGTAAAGCCGTCACCAACTGTTTTGGACGCCTTCTGCGACTTGCTTCAAAACAAACTTGTATACGCTGAAGGCGAAAGAGATATGGTTGCCATGCACCACGAGTTTGGTATCAAATGGTCAAACGGATCGAAAGAAAAACGCATGTCTACAATGATTGCCTATGGTGAGCCAGCCGGTTACTCTGCTATGGCTAAAACAGTAGGTTTACCGGCCGCTATTGCTACAGAAATGATTCTCAAAGGCGGAATCAAACAAGCTGGTGTTATTGCTCCAATGTCCAGCGATGTTTATGAACCAATGATTGTGAAATTGGAAAAGGAGGGAATCAAGTTTGTTGAAAGTGTTGAACAGCAATAAATTATTTCCCAATAAAGGCAACAATATACACATTTATTTTCAAAGTGCATTTTCCAATAAATAATTCTCAGCGTCCATATAAGTCGCAAGACCGCCAATATCCAACCTGCCAGCAATTGAAAGCGCGTAGACTGGTGTTTTGTGGATTAGCCACTCTATCCATCTTCCAGACGCATCAATATCACTCAGTGGATGACCCTTCTTTTCATCCAAAAATACCTTCAGCAATCCCATAGAAGAAGGGTGGAGAAAGTAAAAGCATGGACAGCCTTTACGCGAAGCTGTGTTTTGCGGTCCTGGTTTCTCCAAAAAGCCAGTTACTCTTTCAATCCCATCCTCACTGGTAGTTTCCAACACCCCACTTTTAAAGCACTCCTGGTCAGTTACGGCGCTGTAAACGACTACTGAGCTTTTCGTAAGAGTCGAATCCAACACAAATTGCGCGAAATCAAACTTTTTCAATAATGTGTCGCCTGCAACCACTATCAAGTCATCATTTTGTAAACCGAAATGCTGAATTGCGAGGTGCAGATCTTTTACTGATCCTGAACGGGTTTCATTTGTAACCACTCCGTTACTGAAAATGCTCTTCTGGTCAAAGCCAGCTTTTTTCGCCCATTCATCAAATTGAGCTTTGTGAGTTTGATTGCAGATGATGTACGGTTTGTGACCACCAATGATTTCAAGCCAATATTCCAACAGCGGCTTTTGGTTCAATGGCAAAAGAGCTTTCGGAACACCAACCAGATTCTTCAAATTGGATTCCTTGAGATCTCTCTCTAGCCTAGTACCAAAACCTTTTTAAGTGAGAAAATACCGGCACACAAAAATAGCACATTGGGCATTGGGAAATGAAACAGGTGGACGGGAGAAAAAATTTATTCAGTAAGATGGAAGTTGAAGGCGAGCCAGAAATTGAACCAGACGATATAAAGATGCAACAACTCGATGGTTCACAGGACATGCTAGATGCTGGTTCGCAATCCAGCAGTGTCGGAAGTTTAGACTCGAACGAAGAACGTCCAATTGAAGAGGAGCAACCAGCTAGACCTAAAATAAAGAGAAAGAGGAAAAAGACTAAATTTACACTTAAACCACGGAATATCTGCTCTCAATTTACCTTCAGCTGGATCATAGCTCTCGTTTACAAATGTACAAAGACAAATGATGTTCGAAATTTACTATTGATGTTGGACCGAACAGAAACGGCAGAGGTAGCAGGCAATAAATTGGAGAAGAACTGGAATGAAAAGTAGGTTTTCCTAACCTAGAAAACCCTCCTTATTTTGGGCATTATTTTCTTCATTTGGATACTCTTATCTCCCGCTTGGAATATGGAAAATATTCTGGATTGCCTTTATCTGGTTTGGAAATTTCTATTGTTTCTTGAATTTAATTAAACTAAAAGAGGATAACGGAGAAACCCATCAAGCTCACCTGTATGCTGGTGGAATTTTTTTATGTTCATTATTTGGCACACTGTGCTTCCATCAACTAACTGTTCAGTGTACTAGGATTGGGATACAAGTATTTATTACTAACTGGAGTGTCGTGCTGCTTTGATGGTGTTGATCTACAGAAAATCATTGCGACTGAGTTACGTGAAAGGAGGTGTGGGCGATATTGTCAATCTCATTTCTATTGAATGTAACAGAATTGCGGAAGCTTGTGTTTATTTGCATTATTTGTGGTCTGCTGCATTCGAATGTGTTGTTTTGTTGCTACTTGCGTACTACAACATAGGCGTCGCTGCTTTTGCACCACTTGCATTAGTCATTTTCATCCTATTTCCAGCAGAATTCTACTTGGCGGTTAAATCGTCGTCCTCTGCATGTAAACTGACTGCATTGATCACAAAACGTGTTTATTTGATGTCTGAAATTCTAACAGCAATCAAACTAATCAAATTTTACACTTGGGAAAATTACTATAGAGAAAAAGTGGCAGCAATGCGTCAACAAGAAATTAACGAAATGAGAACAGAACTGCGTTTGAAAATTTCAAGTTTCACCATTGTGTTTACAGCGCCTGCGGTCGCAATCTGCGTCGCAATGTCTGTTTATCATGCTTTAGGCAACGGATTAACACCCCATGTCGTATTTACTTTACTGTTTCTCCTGAATACCCTGCGATACCCACTGTTATTCCTTCCAAACGCCGAAAGAAGTATCAATGGTAAACAGCCATAATATTAGGTGCGCAAAATTCATTGAAAAAACTGGAACAGTATTTCTTGTTGCCCGAAATTGATAGCCCGCCAGATGATGGCACAGAACTCGAGCCACAAGTATGTATGAGAATTGAAAACGGAAATTTCGTTTGGGATGGCGATTTGGATCATCCACACATTACTGATTTGAACTTGACTTTAAATAGAGGCGAAGTGGTTGCTATTGTTGGAGATATAGGATCTGGCAAGTCATTATTGGCTGCAATTATGGGCCAGTTAAAGAAAACCTCGGGAAGTGTAACTGTTAACCAGTATAGTCTAGATTAACAACAGCGCTGTGTGTGGATTTGTTCCGCAAGAACCCTGGTTCATCAATGCCACGTTGAGAGATAACATCATGTTTGGACTAGAATTAGATGAGAAGAAGTACATTGAAGCAATTAGAATTGCCGGATTAACAAGAGATTTTATGCTTCTTTCAAACGGCGATGAAACTTTTATTAATGATTTAAATTTGTCGTCAAGCCAAAAACAAAGACTGTCCTTGGCAAGGTGTGTATATCATGATCCTGATATCATTTTGATGGAAGATTGTTTAGGGTAAGTTTGTCCTAATTCAGTGACTTTGATGCAACTCAAGCCAAAACATTATTCAAGGAATCCATCAAGAATCAGCTTGCTAAAACCAAATGTGTTGTAATGCTCACTCAACAAAAGCAGTTTCTTCCTGACTTTGATAGAATAATTGTCATGAAGGCGGGAAAAGTCGTTGATGAAGGCACCTACAAGGACTTGAAAGCCAAGAATGTGAATTTTTCAGCCTGGGTCACTGATGTTGTTCAGTTAGATGATGATCCAAGTGGATTGCTGGAGAACAGTATCTGAATTTAATGTAGTGAATGAATTAAAGTTGGATCCCCAGACTTCAATTACCAAACCGCAACTTTTAAGTCCTTTGAGGCCAGGAAACAAACCGCCTCATTTGCAAGTAAGGAAAAAGACAATGCCTAGGAGTTCACCGTTGGCCAACTCGGTCATGAATGCAGACACAAACACCTCAATCAAGCAAATCATGGAATTGAATTCTAACTCTGTCCAGATATCACAGCTGAATGAACAGACAATCTCCAAGATGATTGAAAGATCTCAAAATTCTATTTTGACTGGGAATGCAATGCGGCCCCCTACCAATTTTGCAAATCAGGATTTGGTAACAAGAACAATTGAAGCGAATCATTTGACTGTCCATTCTCTGCATGATTTTGATGTTGGGACACTTGAACCTGGGGAAGCCAATGAAGATGAATCTGCGTATATGCAATTCTTAAAGTCAAAGCCTGGGATATATCTAGGATGCTTTTTCTTGTCAATTTTCTTGATTGCCCACGGATTTAGATTCTTTAGCGGTGCCCTATTTTAATGCTAGATATTTGGCTCATTACTTTGACTGAAAATCCCGACAACTTTGACCATAACATGGCGATCCAGTGGGGGTTGTGTGGAATTATTGCATTCACCATTCTGATAAGAGGTACTGGATTCAACTACATGATATTAAGCAAGGCTACACTCTGGCACACCAAAATACTAGAGGTACAAGTGGATTAACCCAGTCTGTTTTGCGCGCACCAATGTCATTTTACGATGTAACTCCGCTTGGTCACATTTTATCGTTCTTTGCCAAGCATTTATTTTCCGTCGATGAAGTATTGCCGGATAGTTCTTTACAAGTGCTTAGTTTTCTCCCGATTGTGCTGGGAACTATTATTGTCGCTTGCTGCTACGTTCCTTGGCTCTGGGCAACACTCCCGTTGTATTTTGCAGGATGGTTTGCAGTAGTATTCTTTTGTATGGCAATTCAGTACTTGTTCCAAGACTTGGAAAGTAAAAACTCATTAATGCAGCTTCAAACAAATCTCCAATGTTTGCGCATTTATCGACTACTCTTGAAGGTTTGTTTTTGATTCGTTTATATCACGCACAGGAAAAATTTGATCATTTTAATTGCAACCTGATTGATTCTGACCACAAGGCTCTTTATTCATTACTATTAGGTACTTGGGCATTAATTAGTTAAAACATTAATGGCTGTCTCTTTAGATGCCATATCTACACTATTTATTTATTTCTGCACCTTATTTTCCATTCTATTTAACGTTGGCCCTTCAGAAACAGGATTGGCAGTTTCCAATGCACTGCAGCTGCTGCTATTTGTGCCTCTTTTGGTAAAAATGTTCTTTGATTTCCACGAATCAATGAGCAGTGTTTCTTCCTTGATTTACTTTGGAGACAAGGTTCCCAGAGAGGTATTTTATTGGTAACGCAGACCAAATCAAAGCACTCCAAGATCCCAGACGACTGGCCAAAGGAGGGGGAAATCCAGTTCAAAAATGTATCTTCCAAATACCAACGATATGGCGTGTCTGTATTGAAAAATGTATCTTTCCACATACTCGCAAAGGAAAAGATTGCCATCTTGGGAAGGTCCGGTTCTGGAAAATCCACAATATTAAGTGAGTAATTACTGATCCTAGTGAACCTGCTCCGTATTCTTGAGCCGTCTGAAGGACAGATTCTCATTGATGGAATCGATACTGGCAAAATATCCTTGAATCAGCTGAGGTCGAGAATTGCAGTTATTCCTCAAGAGCCTGTCATGCTTTCTGGTACTATTCGGACGAATCTGGACCCATTTGGCACTTGCAAGGATGATGAAATCTGGAACGCTTTGAAAATGGTTCATTTGGGTGAAAAGATTATGGAAATGCCTGATAAGTTGGAAACTGCGATTACTGAAAACGGAAGAATGTTTAATATCTCTGAAAGACAACTGTTTTGTATAGCAAGAGCGATTTTAATCCGAACCACGATTGTAGTTTATGATGAACCATCGGTAACTGTAGATAGAGACACTGAGCATTTGATTCAACAAGTGATGACCGAAAACTTTTCAGATTGTACATTAATTGTATTGGCCACTAGGTTTAGGGTAATCGTGCAGATGGACAGGGTGATGGTAATGAAGCACGGTGAAATTGTAGAGTTTGATACTCCAATTGCACTTTTGGATAATCCGAAATCCAAGTTTTCGTTAATGCTGTCCCAAACTGGTAAGCGTTGTTGACCATAGGCGATATCGATCCTGCTCATTTAAAAAAGCTGGCAATGAAAAAGTTGGAAAGGACTGCCAGCCAGCCATCCATTATTTCTTCAAGAGCTAGCAGCAAAGGCTCTATGGTTCCAAAGCACCTTGGAGAACTATTTATTGCTCCTCCTGTCTCACCGCCATCTTCAACTCGATCTCTGCCTATTGAGGACGAAGTCACCAGCTCGACCATTGTATTACTCCCTACAAGTGCCACTCAAGTAGACGATTAGATGTCAATAAACTACATAAATATTAATATTTATTCTAATCCACTTCCATCTGGATGGTATTTCAAAACCGACTTTCTAAACTCCACAGGGTCGTTCCACATTTGTGCAGCATCAGTATTTAACGGAGATTCGTTATTTGGCTCACCAAGTAGCGATTGTACGGATAATAGAATTGTTTGGACATTATAAATCGCAGACCATTTATCCTTTAAAATATCCAAGCAGATCGCACCGTTAATATCTACATTTGGATGGAAGCAAGTGGTTTCAAATCTAACTGCTGGCGGCAAATAAGGATAATTCTAGCATCAACTAATAATGTACCAGTGGGAAATCGAATGCTAATTTATAAACGAGTCCCTGATATACTGTCCCAACGGGTCCGTGAATAGTTGCGATCCAGTGTAATAGATTGTCTTTTTGGGGAAATGCAGATATTCCTTCTGTGCGAGACATCTATGTTAGGTATAGCTACCATTAAAGTCATCAATTCTGATTGCAGTCTGGATTATTAGATCGGTTACCTTTTGGATACTGCAGTGATATCGCCTGCTGGAGCTGCTGTGTTCATCTTTGGAATTGAAAATTTTTCAGAGATTTCAAGGTTTTGGACTACAATCCGGACATGGCCATTTTGGAATATCGAGGAAATTCGTTTATTTTATAATTCAATTTTACCAGGAAACCAAGGAATAAGCGCACTGGTAGACTTTTGATACTCTGCATAGCGCGGATACTTTTTGGCGGTGATCCACTCGGTAAACTGAGTAGATCCCAGGAACAAGAGGGTCAGAAGGAACGCTCCAGCAAAGTTGGCAACCCACCAACTCCAATCTTCGTTGACAACGCATGAATTGATGCCAAACAAAGAAATGGTCCACCACATACTGAATTCACAGAAAAAGTTTGGATGTCTAGTATACCTGAATAGCCCGGTGGTGCAGAATCCAAGCCGATACGGCATTTCAATTTCTTCAATTGCTTTATCTTTTAGCAGCTCGTATTTTTTTGTCTGGAACGCCAACTGTTGATTATCTGCTGTTGCTTCTCCGAGTAAAAGTAAAAGAAATAGCAGGGTGAAGATTATGTCCTTGTAGTTGAAGTCAGATGTGTCAGCTGCAGCGACATAAACTGGAAGTGTAATCAAATAAAGTAAGAATAGTTGGTAGCTAGAAATAAAGAAAAAGTTAAACAAGTGCCATTGAATCGGGTTTGTAATGATCGTTTGCAATACCGGCCACCGATAATCCTGTTCTCCTGGTTTGTATCCTCCTCTTCTCCAAAAGTTGAAAGTTAATCTGCATCCCCACAATGTAATTAGAATGCACATTAAGTAAGCCCGCACAGTTGAGGCTAAAATCCATGCATAGGCGATTGGAATGACGGACCAAATTCGATCTACAAACGAAAAGTTGTTTGTCATTGAAGTGCGAACATAGCTGGTTACCGCTGCCACAGCAAAGAGTGTAATCGCTGCATAGAATCTAGTTTCTTGGAACATGTATTTCTGGAAACTTTAACAAATGAACTGCGAACTTTGTCGGGCGAAATTTTCCGCTCTTAACAACACTTTTTTATTTTGAAAAGAAATAAATTACTTTGATGTGAATTTCAAATAAAAGTTGACAACGACTGCAAAGAACAAACTGACTACTAAAACTGTTGGTCCAACTCTATCATCATATGGCCCACCATCTACAATTACTGATAAATTACCTCTATTTCTAATCTTATCCGCTCTCCACTGGTAAAGGAACAGTGCGTAAATCATAAACATCATAGCAACTAGTGTAAAGATCAAACCTGAGATTTGCCCGACAGCATCTCCAAAATTGAGCAAGCCAAGAGCTAAACCGCCAAGCACAATGCAGAAATGTAGCCATGATAAGAAAGTGCGTTCGTTGGCAAAGAATACCTTTGGTTCAATTCTGACAGGCAAGACAATCTTTTTGTTGTGCATCTTGACTGGGATATCGGCATTTCCACCATAGTTCCTTTCTTCCTTCTTTTTCAAGATTGACCAGAACGAGGTTTTGCCCTTATCTTTAGTTGTCGTTTTGGATGAGCCAATCAGAGGAGTATGCTCATCATCGTCATGATCATCGTCTACGATAACTTCAATGTCTTCCTTGGACTTTTTCTTTACTGGACGAGTTTCCAAGAAGGAAGTGTTGCTGGAAGCACCAACTAACGATCCTGTAACAGGAGCAGGCTTGCGGATATCTTTATCCATCTGAGGCAGCCAGAATGGCAGTAAACCAACTCTTGATTCCAACAGAGTCGCACAGCCATGAATAAATTTAGAGAACTTTGGAACTTCTTCCACAAGGTGGCTTTCAATCAAGTCTTGAACCCACTTAGGAGGAGTAGAGCCGTGTTCAGTTTGGAGTTTAACCTCCAAAACAGCATACGGGAATGCAGTGTAGTCTTCTTCTGGCAAGTGGGTGAAAGGAGCTATAGTGCCAGCATCCATACGTCTCCAGTTATCGCCGGAACGAGCCTTTCCATAGTTATCTTCACGGATCATGGTAAGTTCAGTGTCCAGAGAGATCCTAACCCTTGCATCCCCAGGAAGTTGGAAAGCGGTTCGGTTGTAGAAAGTTCTAACCATTGGTTTCAAGCCTTTTTCCAAAATAGTGCCTTGAATTTCTTTGGAAAGTGCGAGCGCATCATCCAACTCCTTGTCGGATTTCAAACCTTTAGCACGCATTTTTTCGATTGTACGATCCATAGTGTACCGTCCAGCCAAAAAGTCATTGACATACTTTTCCTTGATTGAGAATCTTTCCTTGACGCTTTTTTCACCAGTCCAGTCTTCTTGGTGTCTTTTGCGTTCAACAAATACCTCTGTTTGGTCCATGTTGCCGTACCAACGTAGACGGTGAGCTTCCGCTCCTTGGCTCTTTTCCAAACGGCCCACGTAGAGTTCAAAAGCATCGTTATCCATGTATACGGAAGTAATAGCTGGATCGGGATCTTTAGCTCCCTTATTTGCGAAAATCAACACTGGAAGGTGCTTCAAAATGTGGATTTTAACTTCAGTGACATTGTCTGGATGAACCCAGTATTTGGTGGTTTTGCGGACGAATGCCTGTGACGAGCTAGATGGCGGGTTAGCTGCCTCTCTGACTCCCCCAGTTCTAACAGTGTCGTATAAATTCGACAATCTGATAATGAGCGAATCAAAGCTGATTTTGTAGAATGGTTTGGACTGTAATCTAATCATGAACATGTTTTTGAGCATAAAAGAAGTGTGTTTGTCGTGCTTTTTGAGAATCTACGTTAGCTAATGCGTACTTTCATGAATGCAGAGTAATTCAATCTGATAAACTTGGACAATTCAGAAACTTCTACTGTAATATGTCCGATTTCTTCCGACACTCTGGCAAAAGTATTTTCGTCGATATCGTCTGGATTGGCCAAGATGGCTTCGACAGAAGACTCGCAGTGTTGAACGCGGCGAATTAATTCATCAGATTTGATATTGCAAAACGAAGATACCTATATTAGAAACAAATACCTTTTCAAGTTCAGATTCTAGTACTTGAACGAATGAAGTTTCATTTTGCTCAGTGAATTTCTCGCCCTTTGCTTTCAGCTGACGTTTGAGTTCATCGTAGTCGCTTTCGTTAGCAATTGGTTACACATAGTAAAATTTCCATTCTGGATGCAGTGCGTTTGATAATTGAGTTCCAAATTTCATCTTTCAGAAATATTTTTGGTGAAAATTTTCACACCCTTTTCAGCTCTTGTTTTGTGGCTCTAAAATGAAAATAGAATTGTTTCTGTTTAGAAAGGCTATCCGCATGGGTGAAATTAGAAATGGGAAGAGTAAATTGATATCCGGTTTATTCTCAAATAATCTCCTCTTGTTTGGACTTGAATTAGCCTTTTCTTTGAAAAACGTTTTCAACTGATTGGTGCTGGATTAATCCTTCTATCACCAAGGCAAAAACGTTTTGACGGCTAGTTGCTACCAGTTTCATCTCTGATTCGTGAAGAATTTCCAAAACGTCCGCTGAAGGTTCGTAGATAACTTTTTTCCTTTTGAAATCTACAGACTTAAATGAATCGAGAATTGGAAAGAGCAATCGCCAGTATCACCTACGGAATTAACCCAAAATCAATTTTTGTAACAGAGAACATTGCAAAGTTCACAACTTTGGAAGGCAATCCCTGCAGTGTCCAAATGGCGTTGGGATTTCAAGTTGGTCAGTTTTAAAATTAGATCATAGAGTATCCGATTGAGGAATACGTGGGAAAGGTATATGAGACTATTGAGGCACTGATATCGGATATCAGTGAACAGTATAGAGCAACCTTGACGGAGCGGGTTGCTTTGGCATTTGCCCAAGATAATTGAACTATATTATATTTATTCAGATTACTTGTCTTCTTTTACTATGGATAGCCCAGGAATGAAATACTTTCTTCCAGGCTGGAATTTAACTTGAGTTGGCTGATTTTCAAATATTTGCAGCGCCGTTGGAGTAGTTTGTGGCCTTTGGCGATCAAGAGAGCCTCTAATGTAGCCCAGTTCAAAAGCAGAGTCTTCAGCGCTGGTGCTAGTGTGAATGTTCCTTGCCTTTCGCCTTGTGTTTTTATTCTGCTTGATTACGACCATTGATTTCGGCTCTTCAAATGGATCTAATCTGACTTGTTCGACTGGCATAGATTTGTTTATCGTTTTCAAATGTACTGATAAACTACTGTTTACAAAGCCTACGTATTTTGGTGGTTCAGTGTACTCTGGGAGATAACCTACTTTCAAAAGGTAATTACGAAGCGTAACATCAAGCATCTCCCGGGAATGGTGGCAGCAACTCTGGTGTGTTTTCCCGATGCCTTTGGTGTTCATTTCTGAGAATTTCAACTTTCTCGCTGGTGCTTGGGCTTTTGCCAGTGCAGCTTCCTTTGCTTCTTTTCGTAGCCGCAACCGCTCTTTTCTTTCATCTTCCAGTGCTTGTCTTTCTGCTGCTAATTTAGCCTTTCTTTCTATTTCTTCTGCCTTTTCCCGTGCAGTTTTTGCGTCTGCTTCTTCCTTTACTTTTCGAGCAGCTTCTCTCTCTTCCTTCAAGCGGCTCTCTTCTTTAATTCTCGCTTCTTCCTCATAGAGTGTATAGTTGATTCCATCCACATAATCAGCTATTGTCGGATTCTTCAAAGTCGGTACAGGATCTCCAGCGGAGTGCACTGCTGGCGATTGTAGATTTAGCTATATCAATTGAAATATACCGATGGGTAGTGTTTTAGGTCTAATTCTGTCCCGTAATCTTTAACTCTCATTTCATAAACAGCTGTTTGAACATTGTTTGCCTTGAATTGGAAGCTTGACGGCTCTTCTTTCAAAAAGTTTCTTTCAGGCAAAGCGTATGGAACACTTGGGTCATACTCGATTGTTAGGGGTGCAACAGCATCTATGATTAACAAGGAATACCCTGTTTCTTTTTCTTTTTCTTTTTCCTACCATCAGCAAGTTCGATTTCTTCCCCAAAGATGGACAATTTTTGAATTGTGGAGGCAGTGTGCTGGTCGGAAGCACTATTCATCAAGTAGTTTTTTAGGTTTTCTTGCAAGAACTCAACTAGTAATTTTCTAAGTGGGTCTTCTCCTTTTCCTGTTCCAAATACAGTATTATTCATTTCAATTACTTTGAACTCGTCCAAAATATCTTCAAGCTTCTTTTTAATAAATGGGACTTCGATGCAAGTAACTCCAACTGATCTGAAATACTGGAGACACTTGAATCTGTAAATTACATTGCATTTACTTGAGACTATCATACAAGGACAGCGTGTGAGGCAATAGAGCGATAAATAGGTTGTTGTCATCACAATTGAGTTGCAATAGCAAATCAATTGTTTGAATCCTCACCCGCATATCTTCTGAATCACTAACTTTAGGTACCGCAAGCAATCCACAAAAAAATTCAAACATAACCAGCGTTTTTTGAAATCCGTATTCTGAGCCTAGCCACTTGATATACTGCATTAGTTCTGATCTTTTTTGCGATGGTATATTGGAGAATGTACTGACAAGTATTGGAAAGAGATCATCTGGCGACCCGCCAATTCTCTGAGATTAGTGCAAATTACCGGATGCTTCATTAGCTTTCCTTTCCGGTTCTTGTATATTGTTTCAACATATAGGTTATTCTCTTGGTATCCTTGTGGATGGAACACCTAACGGTTAAAATTGAATACCAGGTCCTCTGGAAACCATTCATAATTCATTAAACGCTCTATAGTTTCAGGGATTAACACTTCTTTAATTTCTTTTTCAATTGGAGCCAATTCCACATGCTTCAATTGGTGAGGAGTGCCAACTCGTAGCTTGGCCACCTCTTCCTCTTCCTGCACCGTTTCTTCCACCTTCTCCTCCAATTTTTTGGTTTCTTCTTCCTTCATCTCGTCTTCAACCATTTTTTGCATCAGTTCTTTTAGCCGATTTTTATAATCATTACTTTTGGCTGATTTGTCTTCTTGTGTCTTTTTCTTTTCCTTTGGTTTCTTTTTCTTAAATGCATGAATTGCAAATTGTGGTTGATCTAATTTTCCATGGTCTTTCAGCCATTTGTGCACTTCTTTGCCAACTTTAGAGTTGGGTACGATCCCATCTGGCGCGATATTAAGCTTCATGTTTGGCTTTATGTCTTTGAATTCGTCTGAGTTAGTTATATCCAACCATCTGAATCCTCTGATTCTTCTGACTCTTTAAGGGGCTTTTTGGTTTGTAGTAATTCTTGCAATTCTTGAATTGGTACTATATTTTCATTTTCAAGGGCATTTTGTGCTAGCTTTGCGTTCAATTCATTTTGTATTGTCACTTGTCTTTCCATTTCTTCCTTATGTCGCTTATATAGCTTTTCTCGGACTGTGTGCTCAATGTTTTTAAGAAATTCGTCCAATTCATCAACGACTGGTTCATACTGTGTTGCCAATGCAGTTTTGGTATCGAATACTCCTTTTCTTCTAGTATTTGATACCTTTTCAAACCATTTGATATTGATTTCTGTAAAAACCTCAAGTGGATTTGTCCTGTCAAAAGTGATTTTTTCTCGTTCGCTTGCAGTTTTCTTCTGCCCTCTTGTAAAAGGAATTAAGCTATCGTCGAATAGCAGAGTAGTTTCTCCTTTATCTTTCGATAATGGTGGCCTAGAAGACAAATGCGACGGTGGTAAATCTACGTTAATAAAGGTCTACAAGTTGAACTTTTGACGAGGTCAATTCTATTTTCCATTCCAATTAGTAAATCTGCTCTTTCGTTGGCCAGACACAGTCCTTTTATTGGTTCTTGGAAGTGCATTTCCCGAAGCATTTTGTTTTGATGATTCCAAATCCTCAAAGAATTATCATTGCTGATCGACATGAAAATCCCAAGGACAGGACTGCTGCAAATCGCAGTAACAGTTTGAGTGTGGTCGTAGCTTTTTGCATGGCCAGTCAAAATTCGCCATTCTTGTCTTTTTAAGTTGTATTCAAACATATGAATAGTAGCATCATCGGAATTCGTACAGACAATATTCCCCATATTACATAGAATACGCGGGATAAAGTTAATTTGAATATCAATTCTGATCTGAATCAAATTTGGATCCAGCGGTTTCACTGTGGATATTCTGATATGCTCATCTGCATTAAATTAAAAATACCAACTCCTCCAGTGATCAAAGAGTGATTTACAGGATCATATTCCATTTGAGTGAATGCACCAAAATGTAGCTGAATTATAAATGAATTACCTGATATCTATCAACTATTTTACCGCCTTGCCCAAACACCAACACATGCCCATTTTTAGTTCCACCCAGCAAAATCCCAAAATCTCGGAGGGATTTGGGACAAATGGCTCGATCCACCTCGTCAAATATGCCATGACACACTATCAATTGACTGCAATTTTCAATTCCTTGATTAATACTGACTTACTGGTTTCCGATGTATTCCAAACGTCTACAATGGTGCATGGATTTTGATCAGTTCGGAAAACCCAAATTTCTCCCCCTTCAAGCAATACAAAGAGACGGTCCAAGTTAGGAATAACTACCTATCATCGTATAGTATGCGACGTCTTGCACAGTATCTGTTTCCAATAAGGGCAGGTTTGCAGTAATCGTCCTGCCATTCACGGGGGAGAGTATTCGATTTACCCCATCGGATGTCCTGGCAATAATTCTGGAAAATTTATTGTCAATTTTCGGTACATATATTAACCTAGTTATATTTGAGCTGGATTAAAGTATTGACAAACCTCATTGATGTGAAATTAACGTTGAATTGATTTGTCACCCAAATTTCTATTGTTGTTCTCGTTCTAATATACAGAGTAACTTCATCGATTAGTTGCATATCGACTGGCAAATCCTTTAAATGTAAACTAGGTAAAACTGTTTGCTACCAATTGATTTCCTTGAAATACTTGAGATTGTACAACCTAATGGTGTAATCCAACCCACAAGAAGCAAATAACGGTGAATTTGGAAAGACTGTAATTGCAACTACTTGCTTGGCATGCGCGACAAAGGTGTGGACTGCAGCCTTCACGATATTTACGACTTTGACTGCAGATTAATGATCAAGTACTAGTTCCATCCACGCTCCCAACCATAAGATATTGATACTCATCGTGGTAGCTAATCGACGTAATCTTGCGAGAATGTATCTTTTTCAAGTGGTGAAGGAGTTCTCCGGTTTGCAAACTATAATTCTTTGTTAACGATAAATACATAGATGTCTGTGTTGATAACAACATACAAAAGTCCCTGTTTTCCTTCAAAATGTATCATGTCGATCCATTTGTTTGGATTTCCAGGCATTGGAACAAAAGAAAACCGTAATGTTGGCTGAATACACAGCATTCCTCTGGTCACTGTTGCTTCCAGATCCCAAACAGTCGCTATGTCCGTTCCAACAGCGATGAATAAATTCGAAATTGGCTCATAATGAATATCTATAATCAAATGTGGGGTCCTAAGAAGACTTGTAATTTCTAATTTCGAAGTAAAGAATTTCACTGTTTTCTGATTTGATAATCCAGCATATAAAAAGTATCTACTCAAGAATGTAATGTGGGAGAAATTATCGTGCATTTTGATTGACAATTTTGGTTCTGCATTGGTGATATCCCAAATAGTCATATATCTGTTGCTATCTAGAGTAGCAATAGAGTATGATTTATTCTTGGAGGTGACTACTTTATCTTCAAACAAATCTTCCTCATCTTCTGCAACGTCTTTGTAATCTTTTCGGTCGTAATCTACCTCAACTTCATGTCCAAAAGATCCATCTTGATAGTGAGTTGGAATTTTTAAATGGTGGCAAATGGTGGTTATCTGTTGCGGTCGCCTCAATACTTGCTGGCATTTCAACCCCTGCATAAGGCATTGCTGGTATGGAACCACACTGTCATCTTCCTCATCTTGCTCTGGGGTAAAGCCATGGATATCATTTGCAGCTGCAGATACAACTGTTGCTCTAAGCTTTTGCCAATTGTTTCTTGCTCGTTGGCTCTTCCATTTGTGGTGGAACACCAATCTTGTAACATATTTTCCAACAGAGACTCTATTTAAATTAAATCTGGTTGGAGCTATTCCTGCATGAATTAAACCCTTTAATTTTTGCTGCTGGGCCTGATGACGAACACGCAAACTATTTGACAGGTAAAGAGACTCTTTTTCTGTCAGCTCGATATTTGCTGCTTCTGCCCCGGTGATCGTATAATGCATTTCCTTGTCTGAACTGTCAGTAAATAGCGATGAATAACTGGAGCTGGTTTGGGAGAGCACTTTTTCCACATGCAATTCCAATCCATTGTCAAATTGAAAATCTACTTTGTGACGTCCCTTTGCGGTATGAGGTCGAGATCCAAAGGTAGAGTTTGAACTTTTACTATGCCTGGATGCAGCGCTTCTGGGTCTTTCTGTGGAATTAGGTCTCGAATTTCTGCTGATCATGTCAACTAAAATTGCGTCACTTGAAGACATACCAAATTGACAGTTTTGTATTACAACAGCAAATCTATTCAGCATCGATGAATACCTCATCCATCAGGAATCAAGGTGCGGCATTTTGTCAAGACCAAACTATCTCGCTGGTGATATTTAATTCAACTTTCGTATATCTATCTCCTAGGCAGCCAATATCCCACTCTTGCCATTCAAGAGCTGACTTTTGAATTTTTCAAATGCTAATTTGGAAATCCAGAATTCACACACAAATTGAAGCTGTAATAGGGCTGGAAGTTCATTTGCGACTTAAAAGCAAGCAGAAATTATTTTCAAATGCAAATTCGTATTCCTATTCTCCAAATTCTCCTCAAAGTATTGCTGCATTTGATTGCGCGATCCCAGGAAGTTTGCCTGTACATCATGATAATACTAGGTGATTAATCCTGATTGTATCAAGTTAGCTGCTCAAGCAGCCTTGGCATTGAATTGCAACATAGCTCCCAAATTAACCTTTGACCGGAAGCATTACTTTTACCCTGATTTACCAAATGGTTACCAAATTACGCAGTATTTCAACCCTTTTGCTGTGGGCGGAAAGCTGGATCTATTACGGATTGATGGTGTACAGGAACCACTATCAGTGGCAATCGAACAAATTCAAATAGAGCAGGATTCGTCAAAATCAATTAAAACCGGCAGTGAAACACTTTTGGATTTAAATAGAGCTGGAATTGGTATATTGGAAATAGTCACCAAGCCAGAACTACATAGCTCGAACGACACAGTGGTTTTCTTGCGAAAATTGCATCAACTGATGTGGTACCATGGAGTAACTGATGTGAATATGGACGATGTACACTATATTTAAATAGGGATCATTCAGATGCGATGTCAATATTTCTGTGCGGGAGGTTGGGGATGCTTTGGGTAATAGAGTAGAGCTGAAGCACTTGCACAAATTTTCTGCAATTGGAGCTGCAATAGGTATATTCCGCTAACACCTGATTACGAAATTAAAAGACAATCAAAGATGTTAATGGAAGGATCGCAAATAAATCAAGAAACAAGAGGGTATGACTTGACAACCGGCGAATCGTTCGTTTTGAGAGAAAAAGAAGGAGCTGACGAATATTACTTTATTCAGGATGGTGACATACCCAAAGTAAATATAACAAAGGAATATGTAAAAGGAATTGAAAAATTGATGCCGGAAGGACTGGATGGAAGAAGAAAACGATTGCATCAAGAATTAGGGCTGTCTCTTGAGCATGTTGACATCTTAATGTCGGAACCAGGAGCAGTAGAGTATTTCGAACAGTTCTTGATCTTGCTGCAGTCGCCTAATTATGAAGCAAAGTCTCTCGTTAACTGGGTGACTGGTGAATTAATGGGGATGCTGGGCAAAGAGAAACTGCGAATCATTGATTCACCTGTTGATACAGATAGACTGGCACTTTTGGTTGATTGTGTTTTGGATCAAAAAGTATCAAGTAAGCCGCAATTAATCGCAGGTGTATCGGCGAAAAAGGTTTTGCAAATGATGGTCCAAGGGAATTCATCGACCCCGGATGAAATTATTACCAATCATGGCTGGATGCAAGACAACACAATCCAGCTCGATGATATATGTGCGCGAGTTATAGATCAAAATGGAGACATAGTAAAGCAAATTAATCCAGGTTGACAAAATTAAGAAAGGAAAGACGAGGTTGTTATCCCACCTGATCGGCCTTGTGATGAAGGAAACTAAAGGAAAGGCAAATCCGCAGAGTGTTTCTAAAGCATTAAACCAACTGCTGTTGAAACAATGAGAAACAATATGTAATTTATTTACCAATAAACCAACTAGTCACGCTTGTTTGGTTTATGGCCGCTATACCCCGGGATAGGTGGTGTTTTTGTTAAATCTTTTGGAGGCATAGAGGGTAATACAATGGGCATACGCCTAATTTAAACAAATCTTACCCCTTTGGATCCCTACTGTTGAATTGGTCATATGCATGTTCGGCTGTTTTTCCAAAGCTCATTGAATAACAAGTCCTTCCGCCTGGGATAAACCCAGTAAACCCAGGAATAGGATCTGTAGTTACTTGCTTAGGTTCGCAATGCTGGAATCGTTTAGGATTTACATAAGGATTGACTGGCGGAGGAGTTTGAGCAAAGTCTTCAATGGCTTCTCGTACAATACAAGAGTATGGCTATATTAAATCTGTTTACTTCTCCAAAATGGTGCTGTAGTCTAGGCACGAACCCAGTATATCCACTGATAAATGTTTTTTGAGGATGGCCAGCTGGCAGCTTGTATGGTGACAATTCGTCAATGACAGACTGCGCATAGGGGTCAAAACACGTCAAATGTGCTGGCTTTGAATCTTCAGCGGCCACTTCTTTTCCACATTCCCTTTTATTTTTTCTATTTGATTGAATTGCCAATACTTTTGGAGGAAGGGTATTTTTGGACCTCAGCATTCTCTGAAAATCTTTGAGTGATGCGTTTGTTGCTTCGACGAATGGCCTGCCAAAGTGATCTTGCGATCTCGGGATATAACCTATCGTCAATCGAGGATACCTGTGTATCCAGGGACTGGTGGGAAGGAGAATCGGTCATCTCCTGTTGCATATGTGGTTTTTCTTGCCCACACATACTTTTTTTCTTCATAGGGAATCTTTGAATCAGTGTTCTCGGCAGCTGTCCTGTGAGTCTTCCTTGCCAGCTCTGTTTGTATTGCTCCTTTTTTCAGAGATGGATCGGTTTTAAGAATTTCCCTCGTTGCATTGCCAAATGTCATGCCAAATTTGCTAGACATTGAAGGGACAAACCCAGCAAATCCAGGTGTAGCGATACAAGTGGTTTCGTTTTGCATTCCCATCTCAGAGTTATTTTCTAAAAGATCTGCAAGAACAATGCAACAGGTTGATTGACATCACCAACGACCTAAATCGACACTTGTCAAAAACATTCCTCTGAATTATGCTTTACCGAGGGATTTTTCTTTATTCGAGATCAACATGCCGATGCGGAACTCTGGTAGCATCAACACGGAAATAGAAATGGAATCAATGCCATATCCCAGCAATCCAGCGATTGGATGAGCTAATCAGCCTCTATCAAGCGATACCAGCATCAAAGGGTCTATTGGTAAGCCTCATAGCATGAATGGTCCAAGCCCATCCAGCTGACCGAAATCAGAATAGCATAAATAGCAGAGAAAAAGCTTAATTCTTTACAAATGGATTCCTCACTAGTATTGCATGAAAATTTCCCAAACAGACGCCAAATGTCTCGAGTGGTATTGAAAACACAGACAGTCAGTCAATCCAGGTCTGCAAAAATAGGAAGGGATTTCAAAAGCACTCCGATACCAAATGTTCATCAACCGAGAAAGATGAATAACTAATAAACCATTGTAAAATTATTTATTGTGTATTTGAATTGATCAGGCAGTAGTTGCTCGTGATGTAAAAAGCAGTGATAAGGCACATCAGCAGCCGTTCGTTCAGTCCATACAAAGCAGGAAAGCAAATCTGAACAAAGATTAAGCTGGCAAAAGCACAAAGCATCAGCCACCTGAAGATATCAAATAATTGGTACTGACCATAAAATACAGTAGAGAGAATGACTTGCTTCAAACAGAATGCAGCGACAGTCGCACTGCAATAAGAGAGTTGAGCAAGGACCACATTCGCCCATCTGTTCTGCAATTTTGAATATTTGAAATTAACTCTATCTGCGCAATCTGGTATAGAAACAAATCTAGTTGGTATAATAATGAGTAAGATTTGTATCGTTGCATGTATGAGTAGCAAGATGTAGAATGCAGTTGAAAATCCGCTTGAAATATCCACCGAGATCAGGTATATTAGCCATGTTGCAGCTGTACATACACTGGCTAGAGCTGAAATGATGTACAATGCAATAGATCCGTTTCTGGTACGCCTTTCTGTTGCGTACTCTGCAAATTGGTGAATAACTGGATGCAGTGGAGTATTTTTGGAATGAATGTAAAAGAATATCAAGATCCAGCATCCGCAAAATGATATAGATATTAGCGAGAACGCTTCGTATGGGGTGTTGCTGCTCATCAGGACGCGTTTAACTTTTCAAGAGTAGGATCACAGTTGGATGTAGAGGAAATAAACCAACTAGAGATTCACGACATGGTTAAAGTCTTACGTTCAAGAGCGGATTTTAATGGGGAAACAGATCGTCCCAGATCATTAAATTACATTTATTAAGAATAACTAATACATGTTGAGTAACAACCATGAGTTCTGTTGCGGATTCGCACACGCTTATCGTTTAATAGCTGAAAGATAATGTTGAAATTTCCTCTGCGCAGCGCTTCTGTAACTACAAAATGATTATTAGCGGATGGGTCCACGCGTTGATCTGATAGCAAAATATTGACCAGTTGAGGACTGTTTTGTTGGATAGCAATAAACATTGCTTCGTTTTCATTTACAGACGGATCAATTCGTGGATCAGACATTAACATACGCACAAGCTGGAAATTTTCTGACTGTACGGCTTCCATAAAAACAGCGTTGCTTTCAATTGTAATATCCACCCTTTTATCCGCAATCAGCATTTTGGAAATGTCGAAATTCCCATAGTTTGCAGCCAGGTTGATCAGACCTGGGTTGATATCATAGTGATTTATAGCGTCTAGTGAAAGCCTGGCTACTTGCGTAAATCCCTTTATACAAGCAATTTCTAGGAGGTATTCATAGTCTTCTACCGTTGGCTGGACTTGTTCCAGCACACACATCAAAAAATCCACAGACAGATTTGTGAACGGCTGCGTGATTATTCCCTGTAGAGCTGTCTTCCAGCCTTGACTTGAAACCAAACTAGGAGAGGATATGAACGCTTTTAGTTGATGATTCTGATTCGATTTAATAAAGAATTCAAAGCTAGTATCGCCTAGATACCTGGCTTCCAATTTCATTACCACAGATACGTCTATATAACGATCGATATAATCTGTGTGGAGGGCAGAGTAAACATAACTTTTCTTTATATCCACTGATTCTTTGAAAGCTGCCAAAGTTACTTTTTGGATGAGAGGCAAGTTGCTGATCATGGAACATCGCAAGTTTTGATAGTCTTTAAAGTTTAAATGGCGAGAGATATACAGTAATTCGCCAGCAATTTGGTCCATTATGTAAAGATTTTCGTGGAAATTTCAGTCAACACGAACCGCTACCTCACGTGACGGAAATTAGTTGGGAAGCCATTACTAGAATCAATTAAATTCTGCAGTTCATTGATAAAGCGGATTTATTTCCCGCAAACCACTCGAGTGGTTGTATCTCAAAGAAAAATAGGAGAAACGGCTATACCAGAAATTCTGCTGAATAGTTTATGAACCAGAGAGTCTTGGAACGATGACTAACTCTGACTTTGCAGATAATTAGCTTTTCTCAAACGAATTTAGCGGTGGGGAAGACTGCAGGTACCTATTCCTGATACGTGAGCAAAAGGTTTACTCGACATGAGGGAAACTTCTTGAATTAGATTTATTGGGCACATAGCGAAACTAGCGGAGATCATGCAGGGTCTGTTGAAAAAGGAAGTAATTAAAAATCGTCCCTCGATTGAGCGCAGGGGGTCGTGATTCCACCCAGATGCATGACCGGGTAAGGCGGCCTCTGATATCCAGAAGGAATATTGTTGCACACTAATTCAATTCTCCACTCGAGAGTGTTTCAGCTTTCTTTGTATTCACCGCCTTCATTACACAACAGCCAATAAAATATCCGCAAAAAAGCCTCACCACTATAAAAAAAGCGCTGTTTTTGCGGCATCCATTCCACTCAATTATGAAGTACGCACTCCTATTCGCCTCTGCATTTGCTCACATCCACTTGATGAGTATTGTTTCCAGGGGTCTCAACAAGACAACAATTGTAAGTGCGAAAAGTGCACAACCTTTTCCCCAAAGACAAACCTAACCATAGGGCAACGAAGACGAAGAGGGAGAATCAACTGGCCCTTGTGGGGCTCTCGATGGTGTCCCATTAACTGCTCCTACAGTTAGAACTTCCCTCCCGCTTAATTTCACTGTTGATTTCCAACAAGCAGACGATGCAGCTCAAGTCTGGGTGTACGGAGCAGTAGGGGACAATCCAGCTCTGGGCACTGCTGCTTCAAAGAACTTTACTACTCTCCTGTACTCTTACAATTCCACCAAAGCTGAAGATTTGAACATTACTTTTGATTTTACAAAACTGGCTGGTGTTAGCAAGACTGACCCTACTTCAGTCACCCTTCAATTCATCCAATTGTCGAATGAAAAGCCGCCAGCAACGAGATATATCTGTGCTGACTTGACTGTCGGTGGAAACGGTCCATTTGGAGTTGTTACCAGTTTGAGCAACAGCACTGGCCCTTCCACCACGGGAACCACTGGCGCTGCAAAGCCAACTACTACCAACGCAGCTGCAGCTGTTGGTGCATGGCTGTTTGCTGCAATTTTACCATTCATGATTTAATAAACTTTATTCCACAATTAGAGGCTGTTCTATTTCATTCATCAAATCCCATCCAAATCGTTTGTTCAAAAACAAGATAAAGTCAGTCTCTATTTCACAATCAATACAATTTTCAACCAGGCTGATACAGCACTCGTGAACAAATTCCAAGTCAAAATCAGGTGGAAATTCTTTGAATTGCTTCATCAGTAGTTTAACAAGTTTCTTGAAAGTCTCTGGATCAGTTTCAATGAATTCAATAGAATTTGTAATTACTTTTACAAGAGTCTTCCAGTGTTCAAATGCATCATAAAACTGGCCCAGATGAAAAAGAATGAATGAGATGGATAGTTCGGCGAGGATATCTGGCACCAACGATAATAAATAAGACTTGTCGACACTGTATTTCGTAATCTCTGCCGGTTGTGCGTTTGGAGGATATGAAAATTTGAGATTTAGACTGGTAAAATTCACCCAATCTGCTTGTTCTTTGGTCTGCGCTTGTATTGGTTCTGAATTGGTTGCAATGGCGAGTTTATCCAAATCTTTTTGAAGCTCTTTTTCCAAGATGACAGAATACAGTGACGACGATCCATTATTAACCTGGTTGATGTTCATCCTATTAATAGTCTTTAGATTAACGTATTCAAATTGTTCTTTCCACATATTCATTTCCTTTGGATACAACCCCAAGTATTCATCAAAGTTGGGTATAATGTCCAGTTGGATAGGTTCAAATTGTTCCAATTCAGTCGACCATCTATAAATAAAGGTTTCGTTGGTACAGTTGAGAAAGAATCCAGTTTTGAATTCGTTGAGAGAGTAGTGAATGAAATGGGTTCCTGGGGGAATGAATCGCATTCCTTTGAATTTTGGCCCAATCTTCCATGAATTGAAATCAATTCCAAACTCTAGATTATTTGGAGCGTCCAGTAATAACAGTGTTGAACCCAAAGACATTTCTAGATCAAAAAATTAAATTTGGAAAATACTCACAAATCTTTAAATCTACTACTGAATTTATTGTGTAGTTTGTTCATTTCAGATAACCAATGGAATCTTCATTTACATTATACTAATCTTAGATTTTTAATCTGAACATTGATCGCTGGGTCTCCATTATTCCTTCCTGAGAGAAAAGTAGTTGCATGGATATCAAAAAATAGCTTTGCTGTAAGAAATGAAAATGTTTGCAGTTTGCTTTTTAAATGGGAAAATTCAATCTTGCAAATGCCAGACAGATTCTAGCACATTATAGAGACGAAATCCTTCCAGAATTCCCGGAAAAACAAACAAGAACTTACGATCCAATCTTGGTAAAAGAGTTGGGAACGACAATCATCAATCAATATCAAAGCTCAGTTTCCAAACCAGAGTATTTTGCAATTTACGAGCAAACGCTAATTTCTTACGTTGATACAGGTATTATGTGCTAATATAGGTTGATTGCGATTAACTATTAGGTATTCATTGTTGATAACAGGCGATTACGAAAAAGCACAAGAATTATTAAATTTTCTAATTTCTAAATTCCCACCAGAGTATTCAAGGGTAAAGAAGCTAAGAGGGCATTTATACGAAGCGCAAGGTATTTCTTGATTGATGGAGGCAAATTCCAAGAAGCCATAAAGTTGTATAACGAGTGTCTTGAACTAAATCCAACAAATATGCCCATCCACAAGAGGAAGATTATGGCTTATGTGTCAATGGGAGATACTCAGAGGGCGATAGAGTTGCTCGTAACTTATCTGGACACATTCATGCAAGATACGGAAGCATGGGTAACACTTGGTAATTTGTATCTACAAACTAATGCTTTCCAGCAAGCTCTATTTTGCTATGAAGAACTAGTATTGTTAAGACCGTCGACTCACCTGTACTTGTTGAAATTAGCAGATTTGTATTGTGCGGTTCGCAAGTACGATATTGCCAAAAAGTATTACTTGGGTGTAGTTCACTCTTTGCCAGACTGTTTACATGCTTGGTATGGTGTTTATTATTCCTGCAAGAACTTGAAGGAAGACGGAGACTTGTTTGATTTGGCCAAAGAGCGTATTTTACAATTAGCTAAAGGTCCGGCCATCCAAAAGGTCTATAAATAAAAAACAATTTATTTTGGTTCATGTTCTTCTGCCACATGGTTATCCTGCCCTTTGGTGAGTTGGCCATAGACGATCATTGCGATACCCAAGGCGACAACGACCCAATAGACTGGGAATACCCATGCAGCCAAGTTGTAGTTTTCGCCATAGAATTTAATCCCAAGGTAAACATTGACCAAGCCAAGCAAAAACAATCCCCTTCCGACCCACCAATGAGCTTTATCCCACCACGGAATAGCTGGTCTGCTGGGTTCAAACTTGGCGTTGCTAATGTACCCCAGAATTATTTGAATAATCACCGCAATAACAACCACCAACCCCAGTTTTTCGTGTGCGTTGCCTACAGACTCGTCAGTTCCAAACCGATCAGCAGAATACAGAAATATCAAGACGAATGACACCAAAGTCGCTGCTCCTGTCAATACAGCCATGAAAAAGACATGGAGGATGTACCAAGCATGTCCGAGAGACGACTTCAAGTATCTGGCAATGTAAATACCAATGAAAGGAGATAGTGTCCAAGCAATAAACATCAGCACGCCATGGGTAATTATAATACTTTGGAATGGGAACGAAGATGATGCGGTTAGAATTGGTTTGGAACCAACTGATCCTCCGCTATTCGTTTCCACTGGAACGTTTGAGGACGAGAAATCTGGCTGGAATACACTGTTGATGTCGTGCTGCACCAAACTAATGTCCTTTGAATCGTTCAAATTTCCTGACGGAGCACTACCTGATCCGGCATAGATAAACCCGGCATTTGGAGTAACCGATTGGCCATTTGCAGAAAGAGTGGTTGGACGACAGAAAGAAAAGGACAGTTGCGACCACGTAGGTTTGGGATCCATCAAGGCAACTACCTGGTGGTTTTGAACAGAGTTTAATGCTGGTTGCGAGTGTCCTGTTCCAATAAAGTTTCCAACAGTAACACCGCCAGTCGAGTTGGTCCAGCCAATGTACATATCAGCGCCTTTCATTCTGGTGCTTCCAACACCAATAGCATTCCATCCATTAAAGGAACTATGGATCGTGAAACAGCTATTCGTTCCCTGCGTTTGAGCAACCACGCAAAAAGAGTTTTGTTCGGGGCAAACTTGGCCTGCTTGCACAATTGAAGATATTAAAGCAAA